>JARQOD010004723.1:0-52723 GCA_033576555.1 Oophaga sylvatica
GACGAGACAAGCGGTGTATGAACATCTCACATATCTGGACACAGATGTCATCTTCCTGCAGGAGACACGACTGACATCTCTGGGGCTTATGAGAGAGGCTGAGAGGGAATGGCGGTCCGGTCTGTTGTGAATGGGCTTGAGATGAGTTCTGAGCAGAAGCTCCCTCTGGTGGTTACAAGCGGTACTGGTCTGTCCAGTGAAGATTGTGAAGATTGTGAGGATTGGGAATCAGGTGTTACTGACTGGTCTTATATAAGGGAGTCACCTTCCCATCAGGGTTGCCGGTGATCAATTGTTCTGGTCTCTATCCTTGATTCCTGTTTCCCTTGTAGCCTGCTGTGTCGTGTCTGCATCTCCTGCTAACAGATAAGACATTTTCTTCTTTTTGTTTTTGTGCTTGATTTTTGCATTTTGTCCTGCACTTCTTTGGGGGCCTTCTGGGTCCCCTCCGGGGGCTTTTGCCCTCTCAGTTTAGTTCAGTCACTGATGTTTGTACTTTTGCTTTTTCCAGTTTTTTCAGTGGCTGCTGTTTTGATTTTGTTACACCAGAGAACTAATTTAGGTGGTAGAGGTCGTGTGATCTCAGGTGTTTTTGAAATTAGTAGAGTTGATGCTTTTCAGGGTTTTCTGGGATTGCAGTAAGTACCCTTCCTATCCTTTTCTATTTAGTTAGTTTGGGCCCCAACGTTTGCTCATACTATTTTCTGTCTGTGTCAGTATTTCTTCTTGTCTAACCGCCATTACATGTTTGGGGGCTTTCTATTATCTTTGGGGTTCTGCTCCGGGGCAGATAGCTTTCCTATATCTATCTTTAGGTGTAGTTAGTTTCTCAGGCTGTGACGAGGCGTCTAGGACCAACGTAGGAAAGCTCCACGGCTGCCTCTAGTTGTTGTGGTTAGTCAGGGTACTGCAATCTCATAGATTCCAACTGCTCTGGTTTATTGCCTTTTTGCCTGCACTCCTCAGCTACCGAAACATAACAGTATCACCGGCCAAAAATTTAAAATTGTATGGTACTCACAGAAGGGAAAAAATTTCTGAAAGAAAAAACGGTTGTCAGAGTTGTCAGAGATATTTTTCTGTTTGTTGCATTTTTTTTTTTTCCCCTCTGTATCTCTGGGTGCGGGGGAGGATTTTTTCTCTCAATGGAGTTTGCACAGTTGTCTGGCCGTGTGGATCAGCTTGCCACTGAGGTTCAGAGTATTGCTGCATATCTTGCTAGGTTGCCTGTTGTGGAACCTAGGATTCCAATGCCAGATCTGTTATTAGGGGATCGAGCTAAGTTTCAGAATTTCAAAAATAATTGTAAATTGTTTTTTTGCCTTAAAATCTAAGTCCTCAGGGAACGCAGCGCAGCAGGTTCAAATTGTCATCTCTCTCCTGCACGGCGATCCTCAGGATTGGGCTTTTTCCCTGACACCTGGGGATCCTGTTTTGAGTGATGTTGATGCATTTTTTCAGGCTTTGGGGTTATTGTACGATGAGCCTAATGTCACTGATCAAGCTGAAAAAGCCTTGTTGGCATTAAATCAGGGGCTTGATGACGCTGAGTTATACTGTCAGAGATTCCGTAGGTGGGCAGTCCTGACCAAGTGGAATGACGACGCTTTGGCGGCCCTTTTTCGGAAGGGTCTGTCAGATAATGTAAAGGATGTTATGGTGGGATTCCCTGTCCCCTCTGGTCTCAATGATTCTATGTCATTAGCGATTCAAATTGACAGACGTTTGCGTGAGCGGAGAAGTATGCGTGGAATAGTGTTGCCTTGTGAACCTGCTTCTGAATCCATGCAGTGTGATAGAGTGGTGTCTGGGGCACAGCGTCATGAGTTTCGAAAGCGCAATGGGTTATGTTTCTACTGTGGTGATGCCTCTCATGCTATTTCAGTCTGCCCTAAGCGGGGAAGACGTTTTGCATGCTCAGTTGTCTTGGGTAGTGTTCAGACTAAGTTTTTATTAACTGTCACTCTGATATGCTCTCTGTCCTCATTTTCTGCTCAGGCTTTCGTTGATTCTGGAGCAGCTATTAACCTGATGGATTATGATTTTGCTAAACGTTGTGGGTTTCCCTTGATACCCCTACAGAAGTCTATTCCACTACTGGGGATCGATTCTACCCCTTTGGCTGACAATAAACCTCAGTTCTCTACTCAGGTGATAATAAGGGTTGAACCTGATCATCAAGAGTGCTGCAAATTTTTGGTTCTGTATAATCTGCATGATATTATCGTACTGGGTTTCCCTTGGTTACAGTCTCATAATCCTGTTTTGGATTGGAAATCTGTGTCTGTAACCAGTTGGGGCTGCCAATGTGTTAATACCAACACTCCTGTTTTTTCTGCCTCCCCCCAGGCTCAGGATGTTCCTGACTTTTTGATTGATTTTTCTGATGTATTTAGCGAAAGTAAATCTGCATCCTTGCCTCCCCATAGGAGCTATGACTGCGCTATTGAATTAGTGCCTGGTAGTAAATTCCCTAAAGGTCGCCTTTTTAACTTGTCTGTACCTGAACATGACGCTATGCGGTCTTATATCAAGGAGTCACTGGAGAAGGGTCATATCAGACCATCCTCTTCACCCTTAGGTGCCGTTTTTTTCTTTGTGGCCAAAAAGGATGGTTCATTAAGGCCGTGTATTGATTATCGTCTTTTAAACAATATTACTGTGACATATCAATACCCGTTACCCTTGATTTCTGACCTGTTTTCCAGGGTGAAAAACGTTACTTGGTTTACCAAGCTTGACCTCAGGGGGGCATATAACCTTATTCGCATTAAGCACGGGGATGAATGGAAGACGGCATTCAATACCCCGGAGGGGCATTTTGAGTACCTTGTGATGCCCTTTGGGCTCACTAATGCTCCTTCTGTCTTCCAGTCCTTCATGAATGACATTTTCAGGGATTTTGTGGATAAATTTCTGATTGTTTATTTGGATGATATCTTGATTTTTTCTAATGACTGGGACTCTCATGTGAAACATGTTCGAACTGTATTCCAGATTTTGAGAGAGAATGCTCTGTATGTGAAGGGATCAAAGTGTCTTTTTGGCGTACAGAGGATCTCATTTCTGGGATTCATTTTGTCCCCATCTGTTATTGAAATGGACCCGGTCAAGGTTCAGGCCATCTGTGATTGGGTCCAACCTACTTCATTAAAGGCTCTTCAAAGATTTTTGGGTTTTGCCAATTTTTATCGTAAATTTATTGGTAATTTCTCGGTTATTGTTAAACCATTAACTGATTTGACCAAAAAGGGTTCTGATGTGGTGAATTGGCCTCCTGAGGCAGTCTCTGCATTTCAGGAACTTAAGCAGAGATTCACTTCTGCTCCTGTTCTACGGCAGCCTGATGTTTCTCTGCCATTTCAGGTGGAGGTTGATGCCTCTGAAATTGGGGCAGGTGCCGTTTTGTCCCAAAAAGATCCAGAGACCTCTAAAAGTAACCCTTGTGCCTTTTTCTCTCGAAAATTTTCTCCTACTGAACGTAATTATGACGTGGGTAATCGGGAGTTATTGGCCATGAAGTGGGCTTTTGAAGAGTGGAGACATTGGCTGGAGGGAGCCAAACATCAGGTGGTGGTCCTTACTGACCATAAGAATCTGGTTTATCTGGAATCTGCCAAGCGACTCAATCCTAGACAGGCCAGGTGGGCCTTGTTTTTCACACGTTTTAATTTTGTGGTTTCCTTTCTTCCTGGCACTAAGAATGTTAAGGCGGATGCCCTCTCGAGGAGCTTCCTTGCGGACTCTCCTGAGTTATCTGATCCTTCTGTTATTTTGAAAGAGGGTGTAGTTCTTTCCGCCATCTCACCTAATTTGAGACTTGCTCTGGAGGGGTGTCAGGAGGATAGGCCCGAGCGCTGCCCTGTTGGAAAATTGTTTGTCCCGGACCAGTGGAAAAAGAGTGTGATGTCTGAGATTCATTGTTCCGCGTTGGCTGGGCATCCCGGAATTTTTGGTACCAGAGACTTGGTTAGTCGGTCCTTTTGGTGGCCTACCTTGTCTCGTGATGTCAGGGAATTTGTGCAGTCCTGCGGGACTTGCTCTCGCTCCAAGCCTTGCTCTCGCTCTAGTGGTTTGTTGATGCCATTGCCTGTGCCCAAGAGACCATGGACCCATATCTCTATGGATTTCATTTCCGACCTTCCTGTTTCTCAGAGAATGACCGCCATCTGGGTGATTTGTAATAGGTTTTCCAAGATGATACATCTTGTGCCATTACCTAAGTTGCCTTCCTCCTCTGAATTGGTGCCGTTGTTCCTTCAGCACGTGGTTCGTTTACACGGCATTCCTGAGAACATAGTGTCTGACAGAGGAGTCCAGTTTGTTTCCAGATTTTGGAGGACTTTTTGTTCTAAACTGGGTGTTCAATTGTCTTTCTCCTCGGCATTTCATCCTCAGACCAATGGTCAAACTGAGAGAACAAACCAGACATTGGAGACTTATCTAAGATGCTTTGTGTCTGCTGATCAGGATGACTGGGTCTCTTTTTTGCCTTTGGCTGAGTTTGCTCTTAATAATAGGGCTAGCTCTGCCACTTTGATGTCTCCGTTTTTCTGTAATTCTGGGTTTCACCCTCGATTTTCTTCGGGACAGACGTAGGCTTCTGTCTGTCCAGGTGTTGACTCTGTTGTGGAGCGTATGCAACAGATTTGGGACCAGGTAGTGGAGAGGTTGTCCCTCTCTCAGGAGAGGGCCCAGCGGTTTGCTAACCGGCATAGGACTGATGGTCCTCGGTTTAAAGTAGGGGACTTGGTCTGGTTGTCCTCAAAAAATATTCCTATGAGAGTAGCATCTCCTAAATTTAAGCCTAGGTTCATTGGACCTTATAAGATCATGGAGATTCTTAATCCTGTTTCTTTTCGTTTGCTTCTTCCAGGGACATTTAAGATCCATAACGTGTTCCACAAGTCCTTGTTGAAGAGGTTTGTTGAGCCAGTGGTTCCTGCTGCTGTGCCTCCTGACCCTGTTTTGGTTGAGGGCAATCTGGAGTATGTGGTTGAGAAAATATTAGATTCTCGTTTTTGTAGACGGAAACTCCAGTATTTTGTTAAGTGGAGAGGTTATGGTCAGGAAGACAATTCTTGGGTGTTTGCTTCGGACATCCATGCTAGGAGACTCATCCGTGCGTACCATAGAACTCATCCTGAGCGACCTGGTTGCTCAAATGAGGGTTCGGTGACCCCTCCTCAAGGGGGGGGGTACTGTTGTGAATGGGCTTGAGATGAGTTCTGAGCAGAGGCTCCCTCTGGTGGTTACTGGTCTGTCCAGTGAAGATTGTGAAGATTGTGAGGATTGGGAATCAGGTGTTACTGACTGGTCTTATATAAGGGAGTCACCTTCCCATCAGGGTTGCCGGTGATCAATTGTTCTGGTCTCTATCCTTGATTCCTGTTTCCCTTGTAGCCTGCTGTGTCGTGTCTGCATCTTCTGCTAACAGATAAGACATTTCTTCTTTTTGTTTTTGTGCTTGATTTTTGCATTTTGTCCTGCACTTCTGTGGGGGCCTTCTGGGTCCTCTCCGGGGGCTTTTGCCCTCTCAGTTTAGTTCAGCCACTGATGTTTGTACTTTTGCTTTATCCAGTTTTTTCAGTGGCTGCTGTTTTGATTTTGTTACACCAGAGAACTAATTTAGGTGGTAGAGGTCGTGTGATCTCAGGTGTTTTTGAAATTAGTAGAGTTGGTGCTTTTCAGGGTTTTCTGGGATTGCAGTAAGTACTCTTCCTATCCCTTTCTATTTAGTTAGTTTGGGCCCCAACGTTTGCTCATACTATTTTCTGTCTTTGTCAGTATTTCTTCTTGTCTAACCGCCATTACATGTTTGGGGGCTTTCTATTATCTTTGGGGTTCTGCTCCGTGGCAGATAGCTTTCCTATATCTATCTTTAGGTGTAGTTAGTTTCTCAGGCTGTGACGAGGCGTCTAGGACCAACGTAGGAACGCTCTACGGCTGCCTCTAGTTGTTGTGATTAGTCAGGGTACTGCAATCTCATAGATTCCAACTGCTCTGGTTATTGCCTTTTTGCCTGCACTCCTCAGCTACCGAAACATAACACCGGTCCATCTTTCTGGTCGCTGGCTGTGGAGCCTTATGCCGGGGTCGCTGTCCTGTTTAACACCAATGATGTGACTGTGCATAGGATGACGGAGGTGGTCATGGGAAGATGTCTGGTACTGGAAGTCACTATCCATGGTAGGCGACTCCGGCTTATTAACATCTATGGGCCACAGACGGTGACTGACAGGATCCAGCTGTTTAATGACGTCAGGCCTTACCTCTTCACTTCTCTTCCAGTGGTGATGGCGGGGGACTTTAATGCCATACTGACATCAGGTGACAGCTCTTCAGGCAGGACAGTGACCAGGGACGGAAAGGTCCTACATAACATCATAACACAGGCTGGACTGACTGACGTTTTCACACAGGGAGGTCGACAGCCAAAATTCACGTATTCATGTTCCAACAAGTGCAGTAGGATAGATTTTGCTTTTGTGAGTCCTACTGAGGCTGTCGGCACCCTAAGTGAGAAGGTCGTCCCTTACTCTGATCACCTCGCCTTGTGCTTCTGTCTGGGGACCTCTAACCGTCCGGACATTGGTAGAGGGTTGTGGAAGCTCAATTCCAGTCTTCTGGATGATGCCTATGTTCAGAGTCGTGTCCACTCCCTTATCCAGCTTCATCTAGACAGGGTTGACTTCTATGACAACATGACCGACTGGTGGGAGGACGTCAAGGAGGATATCAGATCCCTCTTAAAGAGACTGTCAGTTAATAAAGGGAGGAATAAGTACAGCCAGTACCTAAAGCTGCGCAAAGAATTGGAGTCACTGTATTCGGCGGGTGGGGATGACAAAGTGAAGATCGACCGGCTGAAATCTGAGATAAGGCAGTATCAGTATAGCCGGTATACCTCTCTGGTTCTTGAACGGGATTATGGGTCCTTAGGGGCCCCTGATCCCTTTGAGAATTGCAGGGAGAGGGTGGCCAAAAAAATGGTCACAGGTCTCATTGACTCCCAGGGTGTATTGCAGGATTCACAGGAGGGTATCCTGGAGGTGGTGAGATCTTACTATGCTGACTTGTTTCAGAGGAAAGTTTTGGATAAAGATAAGATGACTCAATTCTTGGAGGCAACTCCAGTGCCTGATACTAATGATCTGGACTTTTCTCCTTTGACAGCAGAATTAACGGTGGAGGAAGTTAAGGAGGCTATTGATAAATTATATCTGAAGAAGGCACCAGGTCCAGATGGTATAACAGCAGAATTCTATAAGAAATTCAGAGACCTCCTGGCTCCAATCCTCGTGGATGTGTATAGAAATTGTCTAGAAAATCACCTGATGCCTCCATCCATGAGAGTGTCCTCGTTAATTCTGCTATCTAAAGGTAAAGAGCCGAGCGACATCAAGAACTGGAGGCCGATTGCCCTCTTGAATGTAGATAGGAAGATTCTAGCAAAGATCCAATTTTCTAGATTAGTCTGTTTGTCCCGGCACTGTTGGCAGGCTCTCAGTTTGGCACAGTAAAAGGGCGGAACATCTCTGGAGCAGTCATCTCGATACGGGAGATGTTTGAGAGATGTAAAGCTCTGCGGTGTGGGAGATATGTTGTTAGTCTGGACCAGGCTAAAGCCTTTGACAGGGTTGATCATGACTATCTGTGGGCCACTTTGTCAAAGTACGGTATTCCGGGACAATTTGTGGATTGGCTGAAGACTTTGTACAGAGAGGCGGTGAGCTTTCCTCTGATTAATGGTTGGCAGGGTGACATTTTTGGAGTTGGGGCGGGGGTGAGGCAGGGTTGCCCACTGAGTCCGCTCCTGTATGTTTTTGCCCTAGACCCGTTTCTGAGGTCACTGCAGGAGTGCGATTTTCAGGGGGTGCCGGTCCCCCACTGCCTGCCTCTGAATGTTGTTGCCTATGCGGATGATGTGACGTTGGTAATATCTAATCCTCAAGAGGTGCAGAAGTTATCTGAGTCCATCAGAAACTACTCAGAGGCCTCCGGGTCTCTGGTCAGCCTTGAAAAGAGTCAAGCTCTGTGGACATTAGATGCTGATCCCAGCTTTGATCTGCCGCAGTTTGCCAAAGCCTCCACCCATATTAAGATCCTAGGGGTTAAATTTGGGAGGGATGATAATGCCACGCTAAATTGGGAGGAGAAATTGGAAGCCGGAAATGCAAAGGTTCAGCGATGGAAGAACTGGAGGCTGACCTACAGAGAAAGGGTCAAAATGTTGAAGACTTACCTGGTCCCCGTTTTCTTGTATGTCTCTGTCATTTTTCCTTTGCCAGAATCTTTCTCAGCGAGGCTCTTCAGCCTGTTCTTCCAGCTCTTGTGGGGGAATAGGTTGAACCTAATAAAGAGGGGAATAACGTACCTACGGCGGAGAGAGGGTGGGCTGGATATGTTGAATCCAAGGGTTTTCTTTGACTCCTTGTTTCTAAAGGTGAATTTTGGGAACATGGACTCAAACAGTAGCTCCCTGTGGGTAAATAGTATCAGGGATTGGATATTGCCTTTTGCAGAATCTTGGGTGCGAGGCAGCAGTCTCAAGAGGAGGAGATGGACAGGTGACCACCTCCCCAGTATCTGGACTACGGTCTGAAGTGTGTTAGGAGGTGGGGACTGGAGAAGTCTTACATTGAGAGCAGTACGAGAAGAGACCTGTATGCTCATGTATGTGGGACTTTCTTCTTCTCTCCACTGGCCCTGAGAGATTGTGTCACCACCACCCTGCAGGAAAGCCTTAGGTTCCTAAACGGGAAACGACTTCCTCCTAAACTGTTTGATGTCACTTGGCTTTCACTGCATAGTCGGCTCTTTGTCAGGGGCAACCTGAAACATCTGAGTGTCTCTGATCGGAATTGTCCACTTGGTTGTCAGCAGGAGGAGACTATGGAGCACTTTATATGTGATTGCTGGGGAGGGAGGAAGATCTGGGAGGAAGTGTCAGCTAATCTAAAGATCCCCAGACTGAGGACCCTAAAGTACCCTGACATAATCTATGGTGTCCCCTCCACTGTTAGTAACATCGACAGAGAGACGATGTACATCATAATCAGTGTCATCAAATATTATCACTGGCACATGAGAACCCGGGTGTCACTGCACAATGAGCCGTTCGATCACACCGCTGCAGCCAATCAGGTTTTGTCAGAACTCCGGTGGATAAAATCACTAGAAGTTGGAAGGAGTCTGAGAAACATTAAGCTATGGAGGAACGTAAAATTCAGTTAGGAAATATGATGATTTTTTTTTTTTTTTTTTGTTTAATTTTCTTCTCTTCCTTCCCAGGTGTGGACTTTAATTTCTTTATGAATATGATATGATTATTTAATGCTTGTGTATATATAACCTAAGTGATTTGTGTTTTGTAATCCTGGATGATTTTTGTTTCATTATAATTGTATTTATGTTTGGTTTTATAATAAAAATTGCCCCTATGTACAAGAATATAACTACTATAATACTGCCCCTATGTACAAGAATATAACTACTATAATACTGCCCCCTATATACAAGAATATAACTACTATAATACTGCTCCTATGTACAAGAATATAACTACTATAATACTGCTCCTATATACAAGAATATTACTACTATAATACTGCCCCTATGTACAAGAATATAACTACTATAATATTCCCCCTATATACAAGAATATAACTACTATAATACCCCCCTTATATACAAGAATATAACTACTATAATACTGCTCCTATGTACAAGAATATAACTACTATATTACTGCCCCTATGTACAAGAATATAACTACTATAATACTGCCCCTATGTACAAGAATATAACTACTATAATACTCCCCCTATATACAAGAATATAACTACTATAATACTCCCCCTATATACAAGAATATAACTACTATAATACTGCTCCTATGTACAAGAATATAACTACTATATTACTGCCCCTATGTACAAGAATATAACTACTATAATACTGCTCCTATATACAAGAATATAACTACTATAATACTGCTCCTATATACAAGAATATAACTACTATAATACTGCTCCTATGTACAAGAATATAACTACTATAATACTGTCACCTATGTACAAGAATATAACTACTATAATACTGCCCCTATGTACAAGAATATAACTACTATAATACTCCCCCTATATACAAGAATATAACTACTATAATGCTGCTCCTTATGTACAAGAATATAACTACTATAATACTGCTCCTATATACAAGAATATAACTACTATAATACTGCCCCTATGTACAAGAATATAACTACTATAATACTGCTCCTATGTACAAGAATATAACTACTATAATATTGCCACTATGTACAAGAATAGAACTACTATAATACTGCCCCTATGTACAAGAATAAACTACTATAATACTGCTCCTATGTACAAGAATATAACTACTATAATATTGCCACTATGTACAAGAATAGAACTACTATAATACTGCCTCCTAGCTGAGAGGTTATGTGTTTGTAGCTCTCCTGATGTCTGGAGCAAGCCCAGGGAGGGGCCACCCTGGGCGGGGAAACTCCCCAAGCAAGGCCCAGGCTTCCAGGCCTACACTGGGAAGAAGCGCCCAAGCTGCTTCTAATGCAGATGGAAATCCTAAAGTGATTTCTGATGGGAAGAAAGCTCCGAATGGAAGTAGCAGCAACAAGAAGGATGAAGCTGTGAAAGTGAGTAAAGTAACGGAACAACGAAAAGCCACTGTATGTAAGAAAGTTGCAGTTCAGCAGTGGGCCAGCCAAGGCAAGCAAGGTGAAGTGCAATTAGGAGAAATCCAGAAGAAATCTGGTGAGAAGCTGAATGGAGGAAAGCAGCCTGCAGCTCAGGAGAAGCCATCAGCGGCTTCAGGTGTGCAGCTGACTTCCAGCAGGCAGAGGAGAACCTCACTGGAGAGACAGAGGCTCCAGGAAAACTTGCAGCAGAAATATGTGGTGACCAGCATGGCGAGCTCTGGACGCACAAGGTCGCAGTCAGGTGGCAGCAGTAAAAGTGCTGTGGAGCCTGGAGCCATGAAACCAGCGGTGGTGAAAATTAAGGAGATGTCTGGGTTCAAGCAGCCGGGGACATCGCTGAATGCAGGATCCCAGGAGGAGACGCCACGTGCACCTGAGCTTCAGCTCGCAGAGGAGATCCCAGAACTAGTCAAGAAGTTCGGTGAGTTACAGCAGCAGAAAGACTCACTACAGATGCAGATAGACACTTGCTATAAGCTAAAGGGTATTAATCCCGGGAGTCATGATTTTTATGACGAGACTCTGAACACAATGGGTGTATTGCTGGCAAAAGTGGTGAGGGACATGGACTGCGTCCTAGAGAGGATGAGGCCCCTGGCAGAGACTTATAGGAACCAGGAACTGTTTAATTCACAGAAGCAGAACTCTGCAGGTTCCAGGTCAGACATTGTCCCAGGTGGACCCCAGAAGCAGGTGCGGCTAGTGCTGCAGCCTGCAAGTTTCTGCTTCCAAAAGGGGCAAATGCCGCACCAGCAGCAGCCTGTAGTGCAGACCCCAGCAGAGGTACCACAAGTCTCAGAATGCCTAGCACAGCCGCCTGCAGCAGATTCCAAGCAGCAGCATGGACATATTTCAGCAGAGGGACTACAGGTCTCAGAATACCAAACACAACAGTTGGGCAGTGGACATGTGCCGGTAGTTCCTGATGGTGCCCAGCAGGGCTCTGATGCTGGGGATAACCACGCTGTATCTGAGGGGTCGGGGGTTTGGGGGAGCACAGTATCTTTGCTGGACGCTGCGCAGTCTGATATTGACATTGATGTTGATGATAACAATGTACATGATAATGTCTGTGATTTCCCCCCTTTAATTCCGAGCACAAAAGGTGTAGAAGCCCCCCCTGCTGCTGACCCTCACCCTGTCAGTCAGCCTAGTGTGACCCCGCAGGTTCCCCCCAGTAATGCCTGGAGTCGTGGTGCTCCATCCTTCACCTCTGGTGCCAATTATACCGGCCAGGCGTTTAAACGGAGAAACGTCGTGCGTTTTCCGCACAGAGGTGCCAAGGAGGATCTGCCAGATAGAAGGTTTGTGGTCAGGGAGCTCTTGTGCCACCAGATGGGGTTTGCGCCAGTCAGCATCTTGGCAGTGATTAATCTTCCAGACAGACAGGGTGTAACGGGTCTGGTGGTGGAACTACTGACGAGACAGGTCAGGTTGGTGGAACCACAAAGCTTTATTATACAAGAGAGTTTACTTGTAAGAGAGCGGGTGGCACCCAGGAAAGGGGCAGGGAATCACGGCAGGGGAGATAGGTAGTCTCTGGACAGGCAGGTTTGTCACAGCAAGTGACCAAGGAAGTCTCTGGGCAGGCAGGTTGTAATGGTAAGTGACCGAGGCAGACTCTGGACAGGCAGACTGTCACGACAAGTGACCAGGCAGTCTCTGGACAGGCAGGTTGTCACAGCAAGTGACCAAGGCAGTCTCTGGGACAGGCAGGTTGTCACAGCAAGTGACCAAGGCAGTCTCTGGACAGGCAGGTTGTCACGGCAAGTGACCAAGGCAGTCTCTGGGACAGGCAGGTTGTCACGGCAAGTGACCAGGCAGTCTCTGGACAGGCAGGTTGTCACGGCAAGTGACCAGGGAGTCTCTGGACAGGCAGGTTGTCACGGCAAGTGACCAGGGCAGTCTCTGGGACAGGCAGGTTGTCACGGCAAGTGACCAGGCAGTCTCTGTACAGGCAGGTTGTCACGGCAAGTGACCAAGGCAGTCTCTGGACAGGGCAGGCATATACGACCTGATCTGGTGGAGCCTCCAGGTAGGCTGCAGTCGGATGGCAGATGATCGCTCCCAGGTGAGCAGGCAAGAGCCGTGGATCTCTGCAGATGATGTCCGAACTTCCGGATGGAGCTGCAGTCGGATGGCAGATGATCGCTCCCAGGTGAGCAGGAAAGAGCCGGGGATCTCCGCAGATGATGTCCGAACTTCCGGATGGCGCTGCAGTCGGATGGCAGATGATCGCTCCTAGGTGAGCAGGCAAGAGCCGGGGATCTCTGCAGATGACGTCCGAACCTCTGGATGGAACTGCAGGCGGATGGCAGACAGGCAAGCCGACAGGTAACAGGCAGGTAACTGGAATCAGGAGCTGATGGCTGAAACAGAGTTAGACTGCACAGGAACAACATTGCTCGGGCACCTACATTAAGGAGGAAGCCCTTAATATAGGGTGGAGACCTCCAGCATTGGCTGGAGACTGATTTGGAAAATGTGCGCGGCTCCTTTAAGAGCGGGGGAGGGTGCGGGCGCGCGCCCTAAGGCCAGTAGCAGGGAAGGAGCGCGCGGGACCAGCAGGGCGGAAGGGGGACGCCGAGGATGGCAGAGGCGCAGAGGAGGCTGGGCGCACTGAGGACGCTGAGCGCAGGTGAGGAGAGCGACGTCCCTGTCTGGCAGCAGGCAGGGACGCGGGCGCTACAGTACCCCCCCCTCTAGGCCCCCCCTTCTTTAGGCCAGAAAGAAATTTAGCTAGGATAAGAGGGGCATGGATGTTCTCCCGAGGCTCCCAGGTTCTCTCCTCAGGACCAAACCCCTTCCAATCCACCAAAAAATAAGTCTTTCTTCCTACCCTTTTTGTGGCCAGAATGTTCTCTACCTCAAATTCATCATCAGCAGACACTGGAGCAGGAGGTGTACCTGTAGACTTAAAAAAAGAGTTAAGAACCACAGGTTTGAGGAGAGATACATGAAAAGAATTAGGAATTCTCAAATTGGCCGGGAGTTTCAATTTATAGGACACCGGATTGATCTGACTGATGATCTCAAAAGGACCGATGAACCGAGGACCTAACTTGTAGGACGGAATTTTGAGTCGAACATATTTGGACAAAAGCCAGACTTTGTCCCCAGGACGGAATTGAGGAGGATCCAGACGTTTTTTGTCAACATGTCTTTTCATGCGCTCGGATGACTGAATGAGTGCGGACCGGGTACTCTCCCAGATGGAGGAGAATTCTCTAACCAGAGATTCCGCAGCTGGATTGTCCACAGAGATGGAAACAGGGACAGGGATCCGAGGGTGCTGACCGAAGACTACAAAAAACGGAGACTTGGTGGAAGATTCGCTCTCATGATTATTGTAGGAGAATTCGGCCCAAGGCAGGAGCTCCACCCAGTCAGAATGGTGGGCATTAACGAAGTGTCGAAGATAACTGGTCAAATTCTGATTTATTCGTTCAACTTGTCCATTGGACTGTGGGTGGTAAGCGGAGGAAAAATCCAGGGTGACGTCTAGCAACTTACAAGTGGCTCTCCAAAACGTGAGATGAACTGAACCCCACGATCCGACACAATGTGACGAGGCAGACCATGAAGACGGAAGATGTGGCGGATAAAGTCTTTAGCCAACTCGGGTGCAGACGGAAGACCTGGCAGAGGAATGAAGTGAGCCATTTTGGAAAAGCGGTCAGCGACCACCCAAATGACTGTACAACCAGCAGAGACGGGAAGATCAGTAATGAAGTCCATGGCTATATGCTGCCAGGGGGCAGCGGGTACAGGAAGCGGAAGAAGACGGCCGGTAGGCAGGTGTCTCGGAACTTTGTTGCGGGCACAGGAAACACAGGCAGAAACAAAGTCTATTACGTCTTTGTGCAGGGTAGGCCACCAATAATGTCGGGTAATGAGTTGGAGGGTCTTTTTTTGACCAGCGTGGCCAGCGAGTTTAGACGAGTGACCCCAATGTAGGATTCTCTTCCGATCGGTTTCTGATACGAACGTCTTACCAGGAGGGAGACGATTTAGACTCATGGGAGCCACCTGCATCACTCTGGCGGGATCGATGATATGTTTAGGCTCATCTTCGAGATCCGACACCAGGAAAGACCGAGACAAGGCATCAGCCTTGACGTTTTTGTCAGCTGGGCGAAAATGCAAAAGAAAATCGAAGCGGGCAAAAAACAAGGACCACCGGGCTTGGCGAGGATTAAGTCTCTGTGCCTGCTGGAGGTATGCCAGATTTTTGTGGTCCGTGTAGATGATTACCGGATGAAGAGCCCCTTCGAGTAGGTAACGCCACTCCTCCAATGCCAACTTAATGGCCAATAACTCTCGATCTCCTATGGAGTAGTTGCGCTCGGAGGAGGAGAAGAGTTTGGAGAAGAAACCGCAGGATACCATCCTCCCGGATGGCGATTTTTGGGTAAGAACCGCTCCGGCTCCAGCAGAGGAAGCGTCCACCTCCAGGAAGAACTGCTTGTTGCCATCCGGGCGATGCAGCACTGGAGCGGAAGAGAAGGCCTGTTTCAGAGAAAGGAAGGCCTCCTCTGCTTCGGTCGTCCACTGTTTGGGGTTAGCATCCTTGCGAGTGAGCGCTGAGATTGGAGCAGTCCTGGAAGAGAAGTGCGGTATGAAGAGACGGTAATAGTTGGCGAATCCCAGAAACCGCTGAATGGCCTTCAACCCCTCTGGTCGGGGCCATTTCTCGATGGCAGACAGTTTCTCTGGATCCATTCGTAGGCCTGTCTGAGAAATAATGTAGCCCAGAAATGGAAGCGAAGTCTGCTCAAAGAGGCACTTCTCATATTTGGCGAAGAGGTGATTCTGTCTGAGCCTGAACAGAACCTGACGAACATCCCTCCGGTGAGACTGAAGATCCGGAGAGAAGACCAAGATGTCGTCAAGGTACACCACAACACAGGAGTAGAGGAGGTCCCGGAAGATGTCATTGACCAACTCCTGAAAGACTGCTGGAGCATTACAGAGACCAAAGGGCATCACCAAGTACTCGTAGTGGCCGTCCCGGGTGTTGAATGCCGTCTTCCATTCATCTCCTCGACGGATACGAACCAGGTTGTATGCTCCACGAAGATCTAGTTTGGTGAAGACTCTAGCCCCTCTAAGACGATCAAACAGTTCTGGAATGAGCGGAAGAGGGTACTTATTCTTCACCGTGATCGAATTTAGGCCTCTGTAGTCAATACAGGGACGGAGAGATCCGTCTTTCTTTTTAACGAAGAAGAAACCTGCTCCCGCTGGGGACGTAGATTTCCGGATGAATCCCTTTGCTAAGTTCTCCTCGATATATTCGGACATCGACCTGGTCTCAGCAGCAGACAACGGGTAAATACGCCCACGGGGAGGCGTAGTACCGGGCAACAGGTCAATCGGGCAATCATATGGTCTATGCGGGGGTAATGTCTCTGCTTCCTTTTTATTGAAGACATCAGCAAATGACCAATATGGAATCGGGAGTCCAGGTAGATTAGCAGGTGTAGGAGAAGAATAGACAGGATGAACAGGCACCAGACACGTTTTATGACAGTCCTGTCCCCAGCGAAGAACCTCTCCATTCTGCCAGTCGAGCACAGGTGCATGTTTTTGGAGCCAAGGCAGACCTAGTAAGAAAGCATGAGAGAGTCCGGGTAAAACATGAAACGAGATGCTCTCAGAATGCAACATTCCCACCTGCAGGGTTATGGCTTCGGTGATAAGTCGGATGGGACGAGGTAGGAGGCCCCCATCCACAGCAGCAACAGATACAGGTTCAACAAGAGGTTTGGTAGGAATGTGATACTTCTCTACTAGAGCCTGTGACACGAGATTCCCAGCTGCTCCAGAATCAAGTTGGGCCATTTCGAAGTGGCGGTTCTTACCGAGCAGAATTGAAACCGACAGCAGCAGGGATGAAGAGGATTTATTTTTGTCTAGATTGACCTCTCCGAGCGAACCTAGACACAGGCGTTTCCCGACTTCTCCGGACAGGTTTGGATCCAGTGCTCCTTACTGCCGCAGTAGAAGCAACTTTTCTCGGCACGGCGTGAGTCCTGACGGGCTTTGACCATCTTGGTCTGGTCGACCTGAATAGGCTCAGCAGTGTGCACCTGGGGAGAAACGGAAGGGGTTAAATGAGGAAACTTTTTTTCACGGGTGACCTCTTTGGCTCGTTCCTGGAACCGTAGATCAATTCGATTGGCAAGATTTATTAAATCATCTAGAGAGGTTGGAATGTCCCGACCGGCAAGTTCGTCTTTAATACGGCCGGACAGACCCTCCCAGAAGACCGAAATTAGAGCTTCATTGTCCCAAGCTAATTCTGAGGCTAAAGTCCGGAACCGTATGGCATATTGACCAACGGTGAGGCTCTCCTGACGGAGACGCAGCAGAGATGATGCAGAGGAAGTCTTCCGTCCAGGTTCGTCGAATACCTTCCGGAAGGCCGAGAGAAAAGCAGGCAGGTCAGATACCAGAGGATCCTCTCTCTCCCAGAGAGGATTAAGCCAGGCCAGGGCCTCTCCGGTGAGATGGGACATGATGAAGGCAATTTTGGCCCGGTCAGAGTTAAACTGGTGTGCCAGGAGTTCAAAATGCAGGGTGCACAGATTAATGAAACCCCGCGCCAGAGCAGGATCGCCTCCAAACCTAGGAGGAGCTGACAGTCGGGGTCCGGGAATGGAAACCATGGAATTGGGAATCAGCGGAACTGACGGATTATGAGTCATGGCTCCAGCGATGGTTGCTGGTGATGAATTCAGAGTGTCCAGACGGGAATTGACGTTCCGCAGGTGACCCAGGATGGCCTCCTGTTGAGACCTCTGGCGAGACAGCTCATGACACAGTTCCGGGAGTAAAGGGGTTTGGGTGCCACCGGGTTCCATGGCCCGAGCAAACTGTAACGGGTCTGGTGGGTGGAACTACTGACGAGACAGGTCAGGTTGGTGGAACCACAAAGCTTTATTATACAAGAGAGTTTACTTGTAAGAGAGCGGGTGGCACCCAGGAAAGGGGCAGGGAATCACGGCAGGGGAGATAGGTAGTCTCTGGACAGGCAGGTTTGTCACAGCAAGTGACCAAGGAAGTCTCTGGGCAGGCAGGTTGTAATGGTAAGTGACCGAGGCAGACTCTGGACAGGCAGACTGTCACGACAAGTGACCAGGCAGTCTCTGGACAGGCAGGTTGTCACAGCAAGTGACCAAGGCAGTCTCTGGGACAGGCAGGTTGTCACAGCAAGTGACCAAGGCAGTCTCTGGACAGGCAGGTTGTCACGGCAAGTGACCAAGGCAGTCTCTGGGACAGGCAGGTTGTCACGGCAAGTGACCAGGCAGTCTCTGGACAGGCAGGTTGTCACGGCAAGTGACCAGGGAGTCTCTGGACAGGCAGGTTGTCACGGCAAGTGACCAGGGCAGTCTCTGGGACAGGCAGGTTGTCACGGCAAGTGACCAGGCAGTCTCTGTACAGGCAGGTTGTCACGGCAAGTGACCAAGGCAGTCTCTGGACAGGGCAGGCATATACGACCTGATCTGGTGGAGCCTCCAGGTAGGCTGCAGTCGGATGGCAGATGATCGCTCCCAGGTGAGCAGGCAAGAGCCGTGGATCTCTGCAGATGATGTCCGAACTTCCGGATGGAGCTGCAGTCGGATGGCAGATGATCGCTCCCAGGTGAGCAGGCAAGAGCCGGGATCTCCGCAGATGATGTCCGAACTTCCGGATGGCGCTGCAGTCGGATGGCAGATGATCGCTCCTAGGTGAGCAGGCAAGAGCCGGGGATCTCTGCAGATGACGTCCGAACCTCTGGATGGAACTGCAGACGGATGGCAGACAGGCAAGCCGACAGGTAACAGGCAGGTAACTGGAATCAGGAGCTGATGGCTGAAACAGAGTTAGACTGCACAGGAACAACATTGCTCGGGCACCTACATTAAGGAGGAAGCCCTTAATATAGGGTGGAGACCTCCAGCATTGGCTGGAGACTGATTTGGAAAATGTGCGCGGCTCCTTTAAGAGCGGGGGAGGGTGCGGGCGCGCGCCCTAAGGCCAGTAGCAGGGAAGGAGCGCGCGGGACCAGCAGGGCGGAAGGGGGACGCCGAGGATGGCAGAGGCGCAGAGGAGGCTGGGCGCACTGAGGACGCTGAGCGCAGGTGAGGAGAGCGACGTCCCTGTCTGGCAGCAGGCAGGGACGCGGGCGCTACACAGGGCTATGACGTCAGCTTTAAGCTCATGACTGACCTGGACAGGTTCTGGTCTAATTTCCCCAAGTTTAGAGACTCTGAGGGCTGGAGTAGTTTCAGCTTTATTCCTATCTCTAAGCCAGATACCGTTACGGTTAATCTTATCTTCTGGAATGAGTCTGTTCCCCGCAGGACATTGTGGTGTGGCTCCGGAGGCATTGTGACCTGGTCTCTGACCTCACCAAAAGCAGAGACAATGATGGTATCTGGACGGGAGGGTGGAGGGTTTTGGTGAAACTGCGCCAATGCGATAATATCACTGCCCACTTACCCAACTCCTTCTTTATTGGGAGGGAGAGGGGTGTGTGTTTCTATACTGGGCAGCCTCGTAAGTGCTTCAAATGTGGCAAGGCGTGTCACCTGGCAAATACGTGTACTGTGGTGAAGTGCAACCTGTGTGGGGAGGTCGGCCATGTGGCTGCAGACTGCCAGAACATCAGGTGCAACCTCTGTGGGAAGATCGGTCACCCTCACAGGGACTGTCCTGACGCCTGGCACAATATCTGTAAGGACTATACTGATGAGGATTTGGTGGCAGGGGCAGAGATTCTGGAGAAGGCAGCTTTACTGTCAGGGGAAATACTGGCCAGACCGGAGGCCCACCAGGGGTCTACTCAGGTGACACCAGAGCAGCAGGGTTCAGAGGGTGCACAGGGGAGTATGGAGGTTGTCTCTCAGGGGCAGCAGTCACAGGGAGGCATTACTTCAGTGCTACCATCTGTGTCTCAGACTAAAAGGAAGAAAAAGGACAAGACCTCCCGTAAACCTGAGAAGGAGTATGACACTGGCCAAGGAGCCAGGAAGAAGGTCCAGTTTTCTGCAGGTGTAATGGACTTATCTAATAGGTTTGGTGTTCTGTCTGAGTCTGACGGTGATTTTGAGGATGACCTTAGAAGAATTGACGCAGAGTTTGATAGGGATGTAGAGGACTGTCCTCCGCCCAAGCGGAAGCCATTACCTGAGGGCTCTCGGGTAGAGTCTGAAATGGAGACCGGTGGTGACCAGAATAACTCCGACTCAGATCTGTGACGCTGTCAACCACATAATGTCTGACCCCAGATAGATAAAATCATTAGGAAATGTTAAGTTATGGAAGGATGTGTCACTGGGTTGAAATATGATGTTTTTTTTTTTTTTTTCCAACCAGGTGTATGGACTCTTTAAGATAATTTTATATGTATAATCCGGATATGTAATGAATATATGTACAATCCAAGTGAATTTATTTTTGTATTACTGGAGAATGTCAGTATATTTGTATTTGTTTGGTTTTTACAATAAAAATTGCCCCTATGTACAAGAATATAACTACTATAATACTGCTCCTATGTACAAGAATATAACTACTATAATACTGCTCCTATGTACAAGAATATAACTACTATAATACTGCCCCTATGTACAAGAATATAACTACTATAATACTGCCCCTATGTACAAGAATATAACTACTATAATACTGCCCCTATGTACAAGAATATAACTACTATAATACTGCCCCTATGTACAAGAATATAACTACTATAATACTGCCCCTATATACAACAATATAACTACTATAATACTGCTCCTATGTACTAGAATATAACTACTATAATACTGCCTCTTTTAGAGAATACAGTTTTAGTGGATTCCGGTAACTGGATAAATTACATATTTTTTGTTTTATTGTGAAATATCTGGACATTTCCCTTCCCCATCACAATCCTGAAACATATGTACTGTAACTCACATCATTATTTCAGATGAGAAGACGGCATAACAGCTGATGTGTCAGAATCCTCCCCGTGACCCACTAAGAGGATGTACCGCGGTGCACATTCAAAGGATGTAGTCCAGAGTACTCAGTGGCTGTTCACAAGCCATCTCCAAGTATCCATCAAACTCATGACAGCTGCAGCCTTTGATGTCCCCAGATCTATTCTTCTTCTGAGGTGACAATACAGAAAAACTCCTCTCACTTAATTGTCTGTTATTTCTTTTCAGAGAAAATAAAGTTGCGTTTGTTCCCTTCCTGAAGCAAGGTGATTAAAATTTAATTTGCACCCAGGTACCGGCCCTTTGAAACTCGTGAAGAAGGTGTAAGCAATTTTTATAGTAGTCTAGGGAAAATTCATCTTTTTGATGTGTTCTTCAAGATACAAAGAAGATGTTTCTCACCTTCCAATACCAGAATAATTTTTTTATGGATTCTGTAAAGAATAAAAGTAATTTCTAGCGATTCTCCAAATTTATATTCTCCTGACGAAAGGTGGATCTTAAAATGATGCCTTGAACCAAACATTCTTGCCTCTCAGTAGACCTGACCTTTCAAGATCATAATAGCCTTTTCCTCTGGCAATTTTATATCTCGAAATTTCTTTTTGCAGAAACTTGAGATTAATAAATTGGTTTGGAGTCAAATGAATTTACTTCAAATTTTAGTAAAATAATTTTTTCTTAAACCAAATTTTATTTTCATTAGTGGTCACCATTTTTCTAATTTGTAGGGGACTAGATAAAAGTATGAGTAAAATACTTACCTTGATGGTGCAGATCCTACTTGTCTGGCACTATACACAAGTCCTGGTGCATCCGGCACTGGGTAGTCCTCTGACATCAGAAGGCACTTTACGATGCCGCAGGGTCATGGTTTGAGTCCCCTGATGGACTGGATAGGTATTGGGTGAGGCACATCATGATGTGACAACATTCATCGTCATGATAGAGGGTGATCTTCTTGGCATCAGAAGAGCCAAACATGACGTCATATGTACAGTGTCAGATGAAACAGTGTGAAGGTCTGGATTGGGGACTGTGGTGGTGGAACAAGTGAACAGCAAAATATTTTTTCACCCTAAAGGTCACTGATAATAAGAAGGAACATTTTACTCACATTGATTTCACAGATTTGATCAACACCAGTATGAACCCAAAATTAATAAGGCAAAACTAAAAAACTCAAAGGACAGATCCATCAGGTTGTGAGACAGTAATGGCCATGGCATTTTCTCTCTTACATTGTGTTGGGTTCCACTTCACTAATTACTGCCATTTTAAAGGACAATCATTTGATTGTTGAAGACAGTGGAGTCTCGCAGGTCATCGGTTGACCCTAGAAGGTCAGTTCGTGAACTGTGTCAAGAATTAATGGTCATCCGTGTTCATGAACAACCTTCAAAATTTAGGAAGCCTTTTTGGCTTAATTTACATTAAAATAAAGGACTATATCTTTCATGTGGGGAGACAACCCAAGTGGCATTACAGGGCCCACAAGTGACGACAGTCATGTCTCGAAAGTCTTCTGTTCATCTTGAACACGACTGTGTTGAGAAAGAATGGTCATCACTGTAGTCATGTGGTTTGGAGACAACTTTTATGACTTAGGAATCCATTTAGGTTGAAAGGAAAGAAAAATTTGAGGACGTCACAATATCATTCATTTGAGGAGAGAACTTAAAGTGGCTACTACAAGGCCCACAAGTGACAATTTGTTGAAGACAATGATATCTGGAAAGTCTTCAGTTGATTCAGAAAGTCATTTGCTGAACTGGGTCAAGAACACATGGTCTTCGTCATGATGTAGTTTGAAGACAATTTTATGATTAAGTCATCCTTTTAGGCTCAATAAGCATTCAAGGCCTGGCAACGAAACTATTTTTGGATTTAGTAGTATTATACAAACTAGGATACAACTTAAGGTCAATGAGTTATGATCACTTGGTGTCTTGAGGTCATCAGTTAAACCCAGAAGATCAAATAGTTAGATGTGTCAGGAACAAACGTTGTTGCTTCTAGGGTTAACTTCTCACGTAATTAATATTGTTAAATCTCAAAATTTTCTTTTTCCTTAAATGTAGGTTCAGATAAATAAGGTTTACAAAATCTTTAATTATTTTCTCAAACTGCATGATGACAATGATGACCATTTAGTTTTGACAAAGCTCACTAATTGTCCTGACGGAGTGAACTACTTTACTTTGCTTTATCCAGGAATCAACCCTGGTGGCTACTAAGAGGCTGAGCCATAATTGGTCTCATCCCTTTTAATATTACGTTCCTATATAGCTCCCTTGTTTAGATAAACTCCATTCTTAGTAAACAATTAGGTCAATCAAAGTCTTATTGTAAGGAGGTGGATTTAAACACGAGAACTTCAGTCTTGGATGAGATAACACAGAACTTTTAAAAGAGCCCCACTTTGTTCTTTGCTTTGGGACCCTTCTTTTCTGTGCACATACAGTGGGCAAAATGTTGATTCTGTCCACACACTCAAACTATCACACTCTAAACTCTCCACCATGGCCAAGACCAAAGAACTGTCTAAGGACACCAGGGTCAAAATTGTAGACCTGCAAAAGCCTGGGATGGGCAAGCAGCTTGGCGAGAAGGCAACAATGGTTGGCACAATTATTAGAAAATGGAAGAAATACAAGATGATTGCCAATCTTCCTTGGTCTAGGGTTCCATGCAAGATCTCGCTTCGTGGGGAAAGGATGATTCTGAGAAAGGTCAGGAATAAGCCCAGAGCTACACGGGAGGACCTGGTCAATGACCTGAAGAGAGCTGGGATTACAGTCTCAAACATTACTGTTAATAACACACTACGCCGTCATAGATTAAAATCCTGCAGGGCACACAAGGTCCCACTACTCAGGCCAGCACATGTCCTGGCCCATTTGAAGTTCTCCAATGACCATCTAAATGATCCAGAGGAGAAAGTCATGTGGTCAGATGAGACAAAAATAGAACTTTTTGGTATCAACTCCACTCTCCATGTTTAGAGGATGAAGAAGGATAAATACAACCCCAAGAACACAGTCACAACCATGAAGCATGGTGGGGGAAACATCATACTTTGAGGGTGCTTTTCTACAAAGGGGATAAGATGACTGCAGCATATTGAAGGGAGGATGGATGGGGTCATGTATCACGAGATTTAGGCCAACAACCTCCTTCTGTCACGGGGCAGTAGTGGAAAAACAGGGGACGAGGAACCTGGGCCCCTGAACTGCCCCTCAGGCTAAGGGGGTACCCTGTCTTTCCTTAACTTGGGGGTACCCTTGAAGGTAGGGAGGCCCAAGTCACCGACCTGTCCCTATCTCCTGTTTAGCCCTGAGCTAAACCCCAAACCCCCTCCCCAGGAGGTGAGACAGGGAATAAAGTGAACTGCAACAATATAACAAAAATAAAGAAAAGACATACACCTAGAGGACAAGCCAACTGAAAGACAAAACTTAGCTTTCTCTACTGCAATGCACCGCAAAGCAGAGTAAGGCACCAGATCAAGGTAATAGCTGAAGTACCACTGCACTCAGCAAGCTCCTGACTCCAGCTTGGTTGGTCTGCAAAGAGGAAGTGTATCATCAACAGTCAGCTGATGTATCAGGTGACCTTTTAAAGAATGGTGGAAGCGGTCACCACCTGCACCAGCAAACACAGCAGCAATGTAATTACACCAGCGGCCACTGGGGGAAAAGACTGACATAAACCCCCGATGGCCTGAAATAGGAAAAGTTTTAATATGAAAAGCAAAATCTGCTACAGATCCAAAAATGGATAGTGACACCTTCCTTTAGTAAGAGCATTGAAGATGGGTCTTCCAGCATGACAATGACCCAAAACACACAGCCGGAGCAACTAAGGATTTGTTCCATAAGAAGAATTTCAAGGTTCTGGAGTGGCCTGGCCAGTCTCCAGACCTGAACCCCAATAGAAAACCTTGGAAGGAGCAGAAACTCAATGTTGCCCAGTGACAGTCCCAAAATGTGAAAGATCTGGAGAAGATCTGTATGGAGGAGGGGGCCAAAATCCCTGCTGCAGTGTGTGCAAACTTGGTCAAGAACTACAGGAAACATCTGACCTCTGTAATTACAAATAAATGTTCCTGGATCAAATATTAAGTTCTGTTTTTCTATTGTATCAAATACTTATTTCATGCAATAAAAAGCAAATTAATTATGCAAAAATCATACAATGTGATTTTCTGTATTTTTTTTTACATTCTGTCTCTCACAGGTGACGTGTACCTACGATAAAAATTACAGAGCTCTCCATTCATTGCAGGTGGGAAACTGGCAAAATCGGTAGGGTATCAAATACTTATTTTCTCACTTTAATTGATGTTGAAAACTGAAAGCTGAGAAGTCAAGTCCTCCCAAATATTGGATTGGCCTACATGACGTCATCACAGAGCCCCTGACCCTCGTAGCAAAAAATCAGATCACTTCTTCCAGTTTCTACCTCTCGTAGAATTTCTTTTTTGGGAAAAATTCAATTTTTAAAAACCTAGCTAAAGGATATTCATGTAGTTCCTGTGGAAGGTTAAACTTCCCTTACATTATGCTTAATGGAAATTCTAGAAAATTGCGGTAATATAAACCCCTCGTCACCGACTTGTCATCTAAACGATACAAAGAGCGTTCTTTTTGTTGCTCCTTTTGTCTCGTTCTGCATAGTATGGCGTCAGTGTGTTGTGATCACCACGGGTAAGAGGCTTGACATGGGTAATTATGACAAGCTGTATTAAAGAGCCGCATTGTGATATAAAAGTAATAAACCGAGAGCCCACTCATCGGAAAGGCACCGGAGCCGGAGATATGACAGGAGGGGGATTGCGGAATAGACGAAGAGTTTCTTAGCAGCACAGCTTGTCGGCTGCAGAGGAGAATTCTGCAAGAGCTTCATGATTGTCTGATAATTGGTTACGTTTTAAAGAAAAAAAAAGCTTCGTCATGAAGTTTTGCCGGTTCCTTTTGTGCCATCTGTGATGCCAGTGCCACATCAGATCTGGGAAATGGCCATAAGTTGCAGTCGTGAATCTTTCTGTGGTTTCCGGGACATAATGTAGTCATAGCTTAATGTTTCTGATGTCCATTTCAATAGACCCTCTTATGGAGGTAATAGAGAAGGTCATCTGTTCGAGTCTCTTGGTCAGAAAGAGCGTCAGCTGATTTGACTGAACACTGTGTAATACTTAATTTCTCTTGAGGTGGTGCTACAGAAAAACTGAACACTTGCGGCTAGGCTTCTCTACAGATCACAGCTGGTCGTTGAGTTCTTTCTAGATTTACTACCTAGCAGAGTGTCTCTCGACAGGACAGTTCTACCATGCTTTCCACCCACACCACATTCCTCTTTGGTCCTGACTCTCAAGGTTACCCACTATGTCGATTATTCCAACCATCAGTGAGCACAATCCATTCTGACTTTGGATTGGGCAACCAGCTATTCCTATGGGCCACAAAGTCTTGGATCTTTCTCAGCCCCTAACAGGACCTAACTAGGATCCCTCAATTCTTGAATGAGAAATACGGTGGTTCAAAGTCCGCGCTGCCCAAGGTTCCAAAATTGAGATCACATGAAGCACGAATGTGGTTTATTTGTCAATGCATTTCAAGGTTTCCAAACCTCTTCATCAGGAAACAAACCACAATGAACACAATGAATTTTTCCCCTCACAGTATACTGTGGGGGCATCATATTATGTGGAAAGGGAATTTAGTGTGGGGTCCTCATACTGTGTGTGAATGCAATGTAATGTAGTGATACCTTACTATGCGTAGGAAATTTACTGAGTGGTTGGAACCATACTGTGTGAGGAAGAATGTACGGTGTAGACATACTGTGTGGAGGGATGTTCTGTGGGGTGATCATTCTGCAAGGATATCATACTGTGCAGGGGGTGAATGTAGTGTGGGGTACTCATATTGTGTGAGAATGCAATATAATGTAGTGATACCTTACTATGCGTAGGGAATTTACCGAGTGGTGGGAACCATACTGTGTGAGGAAGAATGTATGGTGTAGACATACTGTGTGGAGGGATGTTCTGTGGGGTGATCATTCTGTGGGGATATCATACTGTGCGGGGAGTGAATGTAGTGTGGGGTCCTCATACTGTGAGAATGCAATATAATGTAGTGATACCTTACTATGCGTAGGGAATTTACTGAGTGGTGGGAACCATACTGTGTGAGGAAGAATGTACGGTGTAGACATACTGTGTGGAGGGATGTTCTGTGGGGTGATCATTCTGTGGGGATGTCATATTGTGCGGGGAGTGAATGTAGTGTGGGGTCCTCATACTGTGTGAGAATGTAATATAATGTAGTGATACCTTACTATGTGTAGGGAATTTACTGAGTGGTTGGAACCATACTGTGTGAGGAAGAATGTACGGTGTAGACATACTGTGTGGAGGGATGTTCTGTGGGGTGATCATTCTGTGGGGATGTCATACTGTGCGGGGAGTGAATGTAGTGTGGAGTCCTCATACTGTGTGAGAATGCAATGTAATGTAGTGATACCTTACTATGCGTAGGGAATTTACTGAGTGGTGGGAACCATACTGTGTGAGGAAGAATGTACGGTGTAGACATACTGTGTGGAGGGATGATCTGTGGGGTGATCATTCTGCGGGGATATCATACTGTGCAGGGGTGAATGTAGTGTGGGGTCCTCATACTGTGTGAGAATGCAATATAATGTAGTGATACTGTGTAGCCCAGCTACGCAGGCACACACATAAAATCCAGGAGAGTGCACAGGAAGGTAACAGCAACGCTTGATATTCATTCACTGTCACTCACTCTTTCAGACACACCCATCTGAGTTATAAGAGGGAGTGACACGTATCTGAGGTGGTTAGTCAGTCAGCCAACCTAGGAGGGAGAGTAGTGGAATCTGGCTCCTGTCTTCGGACGGATCAGCTCAGTGTCAGTCCAAGTGGGACTTAGAGGATACTGAGGGCTACTCAGCGAGCCCTAGAGAAAGTTGACCTCGCCATTGAAAGTTACAAGTGCTTATGTTAAAAGCGGGAAGCAGGGCGAAGGGCACAGTGGAGAAGATAGAGAAGTGCTTTAGGTATTGGATTGCCTGCACTAAATTGCCGGACACCGGGGTCCGAAGCGTTGCTACAGTTTCAAGCATAGTAACAAGAGAACCGGAGGCATCTGGACTACAGGTCGCAGAGAGCAGCCCTAAGTGTCAATACGTAACCGGAGACAGGGAAAACAGGAGTCTAGCCTGATCAGCAAATATAGACTTAGTTTTCACCACTTAGAAGTTTCCACCACAACGTTGGCCGGGCAGTACAGCTATTGAGAAAGCTGGAGATTCAGAGTTAACTTCGCTTCAGGCAAGTTGGACTCACCTACATTCGAAGTAAAGGAGGCCTCTAACCTGCTCAGCGGTTACCCGAATGTGCATTCTCCACCCCGACCAGCTCCCCGGGATCTGCTTGAACCATCTACCAGTAAAAGGTATGAAAAGAAGCTGCATTGTGTGCGACTGAATTATTATCTACACCCTGCATCATCACCATAGACTTCCAGGGACCCGTCTCACCTGTGGGAGACTACCACCCAGCTGCCCCCATAACATCCCCTGTGAAAGTCCTTATAGCAGCGCTGGTTCAATTAACCAGATACCACAGGTGGCGTCACAAACTACCTATCCTAAATATCCCCTGTAAATATTCCCCCATTGCACGACCGCCAGGGCCACGGACCGAGCCACCGCTACCAGTGACAACTCCCATAGATTTCCATGGGCTCGGCTCCGAGTACCCCATTGCCCCGGTACTAAGTGCGACTCAATACCTTACTATGCGTAGGGAATTTACTGAGTGGTGGGAACCATACTGTGTGAGGAAGAATGTACGGTGTAGACATACTGTGTGGAGGGATGATCTGTGGGGTGATCATTCTGCGGGGATATCATACTGTGCAGGGGTGAATGTAGTGTGGGGTCCTCATACTGTGTGAGAATGCAATATAATGTAGTGATACCTTACTATGCGTAGGGAATTTACTGAGTGGTGGGAACCATACTGTGTGAGGAAGAATGTACGGTGTAGACATACTGTGTGGAGGGATGATCTGTGGGGTGATCATTCTGCGGGGATATCATACTGTGCAGGGGTGAATGTAGTGTGGGGTCCTCATACTGTGTGAGAATGCAATATAATGTAGTGATATCATACTGTGTGTAGGGAATTTACTGGGGGTTGGGAAGCATACTGTGTGAAGAAGATTGTATGGTGGAGATATACTGTGTAAGGAGGAATGTACTGTGGGGGAATCATACTTTAAGGTTGGCTCTCCTGGGGGCATCATTATGTATGGGGGCACTGTGGGGTCATCATACTGTGTGGAAGGCATTATGTGGGCATCATATTTTATATGGGGGACACTGTGGGGACCATAAAAGGGTACTGTATTGTGTGGGAACACAAATGGCCTTGAAGCAATGTTTCTGTGTGGGTGCATACAGTATAAAAGTACATGTCTCTTTTTACAAACTTTCAAAGTTTAGAGGTACACTATTGTTGACGTCCATAGTATTAGATCAGATGGGCTACTTTTTTTTACACCAATTCTACAGAGTTTGGCCGCATCCTACAAAGATGGAAATCTAATTAATTAATTAATATGTTTTCCAAAATACACAGGCTTGCAACTGGCATCACAGGTCCTCATTATCTTGCTAGTGTATTGGTAATGTGACCAGATATTGGTAATTATGGCTGCTTTCTTTCTGTGATGTGGTTAGATGAGATGTCCTCTCCAGTGGATGACCACTCTAGTAGCTCCTTATCTGCCCTGTGATAACCACATCTCCTACCATGGCTTTTAAAATAGCACAGTGTCAAGGCCGCACATCTGCTAATGGTCAGCTGTTGTGGCTTCTCTATGGTTAGTGACCAACATCACAGGTCCTCATTATCTTGCTAGTGTATTGGTAATGTGACCAGATAATGGTAATTATGGCTGCTTTCTTTCTGTGATGTGGTTAGATGAGATGTCCTCTCCAGTGGATGACCACTCTAGTAGCTCCTTATCTGCCCTGTGATAACCACATCTCCTACCATGGCTTTCAAAATAGCACAGTGTCAAGGCCGCACATCTGCTAATGGTCAGCTGTTGTGGCTTCTCTATGGTTAGTGACCAACATAGACGAGCACTGGTAGGATATGCACTTTTAGTGATCAGTCTTGGTGTTGAGTTTACCGGGATTTGTTCTTGTCGTTTACTACGATTGAGCTGTCGTTGTCTTAGCTCTTCTTCATCCAGTTCCTCTACTTACCAACCTCTCACATGAACCCAACTAAAGTCTCCAGAAACCGATTACTAGTCCTGTCTATTGTCACGGGAGCAATGGGGAAAACAGGAGATAAGGAACCTGGGCCCCTGAACTGCCCCTCAGGCTAGGGGTGCCCTGTCTTTCATTAACTCAGGTGTACCTTTGATGGTAGGGAGGCCTCAGTCACTGACCTGTCCCTATCTCCTGGCCAGCCCTGAGCTAAATCCAACCCCACCCCAGAAGGTGAACCGTAAGAGAAACCACAGATAAAGACTGACAGGGATAAAGAAAACTGCACCACAATGCAAACTATCAGGACGACACAATATGTGTGAAGGGGAAAACACAATATAAAATAGGGAAATGAACAAACAACAAAGTATACTTCACCAGACTCCAAATCAAGATTTGAGTATCAACAGCTACTCCAAAACAGGACCGGTATGCAAGAGGCACGCAAATGCTATAGTCGGCATCCAGGAATGTTCTGAGCCATACTTAAAGAGAGAAGGCATTCCCAGCAGCCTCAGCTACTAATCAAAAAGTTAACTTCTGCCAAGCTGAACATCAGTGAACAAACCACTGCCGACGCCCAAACTCAGGCTAAGGAACAGGAAGGTCTAAGACTGCACAACAGACTCCCCAGTGTAAATAGAGTCCGAAGCCGGCATGACAACTCTGTCCAGTTTTCACAGACCAGTTATTCGCCATCTGACTTGTCATTACCCGCGTGGCCTGTAAACTGGAAGTCCTACCTGCAAAGTCCATACATTCTTGATTAGACAAGAGTAGAGAACCAAGGATTAGTAAGACTGCACCTTAGTTTTGCCCATCCCAGTCATCCATTGTACTAACCTGCCACCAAACTTCTCCAAAAAGTCTGCCCGGTGTCACTTAAGTCGGTCATTTTGTCTTGGAAACCGGAGTTCTTTTTTAGGGACTACAAGAATCTGGAGCCAGAGATAACATTCTGCTTCCACTAACAAGATGTATATCAGACGCCATAAAGATTCATCAATGTCATCGGGGCTCAGTCAACGTAAGAAATGTTCTCCTGCGTGATTCCCCTAAATCCGACCGCAGATATAAATTTGTGGCAAGCAATAAAGTGATGACAGAGCCTTGGGATCCTTGAGCGTCCGGATGAGCTCAGCCCGGTCCTGGTGGCTGCTTCTCCTTGATCCCCATAATCTTTTTATATAATCAGGACATATATCTGGGGCTTTGTGTTTCTCAGTTCAGATCTTGTAATTACAGAAACTCTTCGCTTCTGTTACTCATGTTCAATCATTGCAGGGAGTCTACATTAAAGGGAACGTGTCAAAAGAAAATTGCATAAATTGGGTTTTCAATAGGAATGAGTGAATCGATTTGAGGCACCAGGAGTTGAAATTTTTGCAATTTGCTTTGCTCTGATGCAAAATAGGAATTTGCTGTCCACTATTTTGCTTGATTATATTTAGGAAAAACTGGGTCTGAACTGAAAAAGTAAGTTGTGTGACCGCCCTGCTTTTGAGCTGAAAAATCCATCCTGTCTGGCCTATGCTTCAACTGGTGGGTTCAGTCTCTCTGTCCTTGTTCACATTTACGTCACTTGACAAGTGGAAAGGTTTTTAATATTAGAGTAGGACTGTCCCACAAAGGGTTGCCTTGACGTGGCGGGATGGCTTGTACATTCTTTTGATCAAAATTATGTTTACCAAATACCCTTATTATCATTATTATTACAACTTCATGCATGTTTTGCAATATATTTTTTATTTTGTTTTATTTTAGGATATTTGTTTCTTGTTTTTTGTTTTCCTTGATTATATTTAGGGCATGGAAGGGTTTAAAAAATAAAAACATTGTACCCAAATCACCCCTCACCTGTGATGGTGCACAGCTCTCGCCTGGTCTTCTACTGACTCGCTCCTTGGCTACAGCTTAGTCTTCTCCTTCTTCATCTGCCATGCTTTATAGGCTTTGATAACATCCCATCGCGTGAGACCTAGCGAGGAACACAGGTGTCGAAGACTGGAGTAGACTGAAGATGGAAGAGAAAACTGGAGCCGGAGGGAAGAAGTGAGACAGTAGAGGAACCGGCAGGAGCTCCAGCAACCGGACAGGTGAGGGTCAAGGGGAGAATATTTTTTAGCCCCTGGATTTTTCATGTTCTGATGTCCGGATAGTCCTCAGAACATAATAAATGTCTTTTACCAGCAGTTCAATTTGAGTTGAATCAATTTGTTGTGAATTGAAATTCAAGTCCAAATTCGAGCAAATTTGGAAAATCTAATTTCAACAATTTATTTTCTAATAAAAATACGATGTATGTTTAACATTTTTGGTGATTTTTTTTTATGTGACTATCCTCATAAATACATTTTGACAGGTTTCAGTTATCCGCACAGGTACCATAACAGACAAAACAGGCAGCTGAATGTTCCTGTTCTTTGCTTCTTGTCAGCTTTGCTGTGTAGACTGGGACAAGTCAACAGAGGAAAAGGGATTTATTGACAGGTTACAGCTCTATTATACTATTAGAGACCTGGATTTTTCACTTTGACCATCAAAACAGACAGTCAATTGACATTTGCTGCTTTCTGCCTTTCATTTGTCAGTTTTGCTGAGCAGACCGGGACAGATTCTGTTATGATCTGCTACAAGCACTAAGGAAAGGTGGGAATTCTGTCCCTACAATAGGACTGAGCTGGATCCCTACGATGTAACGGGGAACCTGATCCTGCGACCAGACCCGCTAAAGTCCACAGCTAGTCTGAACGAAGACCTATAGTTGCGAGGGAGGAATCCCTACAAGATCTAGGGACTGGGTGAAAAGGTGGATACCTCCTAACAGAAAGTGTAGCAGGGAATATAAAACAGAAAACAAATACTAAGAGATCCTAAGATCAAGCAAAACTGACAGAGTAAGGCACCTAAGCAACCGGCTAGCTTAAGAGTAGATAATACAAAGAAGTCCAGCAAAGCCAGAAGGGCGGAGCCAGACTAAATAGGGTAAAAAGGTCATGTGACCAGCAAACTGAAACAAAATCTAACAAGAGGGTTCTAACAGTACCCTCCCTTCTAAGAGGATCCTCCGGATCCCCTAGGACTTAGGCTTATCCGGAAACCTCTTGTGAAACGCTCTAACAAGTCTAGACGCAGAAACATCATCCGCCCTCACCCATGAGTTATCCTCGGGTCCATAACCCTTCCAAGCGACGAGGTACTGCAAACTCCCTCTATACCGTCTAGAATTTAGGATGCGGGAAATCTCATATTGCCCGTCCTCCACCACCAGGGGAACAGTGGCCGAGACGTCTCCATCTGAGACCTCAGCTTTTTTCAAGAGAGAAACATGAAACACCGGATTAATCTTCCAGGAGGTAGGAAGCTCCAACTTAACAGCAGATTGGTTAATAACCTGAAGCACCTTAAAGGGCCCTACAAACTTGGGACCCAATTTCTTAGACGGAATCCTCAAGCGCAGATTCTTAGAGGACAACCAAACCATGTCACCAATAGCAAACAAAACCTCTTGTCGTTTTCTATCAAAATACACTTTGGATCTTTTGTTAGCCTCCTGAAGATTACCACGCACATCAGTCCAAACTCTCTCCAAAAGACCAGAAAAATTCTCCTCTTCAGGTACAGCTGATCTCAACTTGGAAAATGACCCAAAAGACGGATGTCTCCCAGTACAACAAAAAAAAGGCGAACAACCAGCAGAAGCGGATGTATGATTGTTAAGAGCAAACTCAGCAAGTGGCAGAAACTCAGACCACCCCTCTTGATCAGTCACAAAACAACGCAAGAACTGCTCAACATCCTGGTTTTTCCTTTCTGTCTGGCCATTAGACTCAGGATGATATCCGGAAGAAAATGACAAATGAACTCCCAACCTGTCACAAAAAGCAAACAAAACCTGGCCACCAAAAACTGCGACCCACAAGTCTCTTGGTCTCAGAGATTCCAGGATGACCTGCCAACCGAGAGTCATGACATTCAACAAACAAATCTCTCCTCAGGCTACCAGGCACAAACAACCTCCCATGCGGCGTGTTAGATGGGGCATTCTCCTGTGCTTTAAGAATCTCATCTTCCAACACGGAGTCCAAAACAGCAATAACAACCCCCTCTTGCAAGATGTTTTCCTCCTCCTCCTCAGTACCCACCATAGGAGAAAAGCTGCGAGACAAAGCATCAGATTTAACATTTTTAGTACCTGGGATGTAAGTAACGGTAAAATTAAACCGTGAGAAAAACAGTGCCCACCTAGCCTGACGGGCATTCAAGCGTTTGGCAGCATCAAGGTAGATCAGATTTTTATGATCGGTGAAGACTTGAATGGGAAATTCCGCTCCCTCCAAAAAATGACGCCAGTGTTCAAATGTGAGTTTAATTGCCAACAATTCCCGATTACCGATATCATAATTTAGTTCAGACTCAGAAAATTTCTTTGAAAAAAAAGCACAGGGATGTACTCCATCCGTCTTTGCCTAAGACAACACCGCGCCGACCCCCACAGAAGAAGCATCAACCTCAACCAAAAATGGTTTAGTCACATCAGGCTGCGTAAGGATGGGAGCAGAGCTGAACCTCTCCTTTAGCAACACAAAAGCCTCAATGGCCTCCGTAGTCCACTGAACCGCATCAGCACCTTTCCTGGTGACATCGGTCAGAGGTTTGGCAATCACAGAAATTTTTTTTATGAATTTTTTATAATAATTGGCGAACCCCAAAAACCTCTGTATTGATTTCACACCAATAGGTCTAGGCCAATCCTGCAGAGCTTGCACTTTCACTGGGTCCATCTCAAAACCTTCACTGGAGACAATGTAGCCCAAAAAACTAAGTCTCTGTACAGCGAACTCACATTTTTCTAGTTTGGCAAAAAGTGAATTATCACTCAGTAACTGTAATACTTCACGCACACTCCTCCAATGAGACTCCAAATCCGGTGAATAAATCAAAATGTCATCCAAATACACAACCACACTTCTGCCGATCAAAGGTCTAAGGATGTCATTAATAAGATTCTGAAAAAATGCCGGAGCACTGGAAAGTCCAAAAGGCATGACCAGATTCTCAAAATGACCCAGTGGAGTGTTAAACGCAGTCTTCCATTCATCCCCCTCCTTCATGCGCAACAAATTGTATGCCCCTCGAAGATCAATTTTTGAGAACCACTTGGCCCCCACTAACTGATTAAACAAATCAGGAATCAATGGCAGTGGGTAAGGATTGCGTACAGTAATCTTATTAATCTCACGAAAGTCTAGACAAGGCCGTAAACCGCCGTCCTTTTTTTTAACAAAAAAAAATCCAACCGCCACAGGAGATTTGGAAGGTCTAATGTGACCGGCGGCCAAGCTTGTCTGTATGTATTCCTCCAAAGCCTTTCTCTCAGGAATAGTCAAATTAAATAAACGACTTTTAGGAAGAGTCGCTCCAGGGACAAATTCAATTGCACAATCATAATCTCTATGAGGAGGCAATACCTGCGATTCCTTATCAGAAAAAACTTTCCAAAAATCCTGAATAGGTACAGGTAACTCCCCCTTAACTACAGCAGCAATACGCCCGTTACAACACTTGTCATAACAATTAGGACTCCAGGACTTAATTTCATTGGTAGACCAATCCAGTACCGAATTGTGCAATTTTAACCAGGGTAACCCCAAAATCACCGGAGAAGGTAAATTATTCAAAACTACCAAATCCAAATTCTCTTGATGAACACCATTAATAGTAAGAGGAAATTCACAGATATGGTGAGTAACATTTTTCAAGTGAGAACCATCCACAGACACCACATTAATAGGGGAAGATAGAAGTTTGGGTTTTAATTTTAGCTTTTCCAAAAATTTCCCATCAATCACATTGAGAGTTGAACCACAATCCACAAATACCCGAAACTCCATTAATTCCTCCTCAACAGCAGTGGTAGCAGAAAGAAAGACACCTTTATTGTTTAAACAAGCTATACGGGCAAAACTGACCTCATTTTTTTTTCTCTCTTTATTCATTCGAAGCGCACAGTTCTTAATAAAATGCTCAGATTTGCCACAATAGAAACACAAGCCCTTAGCAAATCTGCGTTCTTTTTCTCGAGAGTGAGGTGCCATTGCTCCAATTTCCATCGGCTCTGCAATGTCAGTACATTCCTTCTCCAAACTTGGAGCTGACAAGGCAGATTTACTCTCATTAACCCTTGCACGCAGTCTCCTATCCACCCGTATGGCTAATTGCATAGCCTCTTGCAAGTTACCAGGTATAGGATAAGCAATCAGCAAATCTTTAACCCTCTCACTTAACCCTGCAAGAAATAAACTTTTCAAAGCTGAATCGTTCCAGCCCACCTGAGTGGACCACCTTCGGAAGTGAGTACAATATTTTTCCACATTACCTGATCCCTGTCTCAAACGTCTCAATTCTGTCTCAGCTGATGAAACACGATCCGGATCGTCATACAATAACCCCAAAGCAGAAAAAAAACTATCCACTGATCTAAAGCATGGATCACTAGGCTGCAGAGAAAAGGCCCAGTCCTGAGGTTCTTTGCGCAAAAGTGACATTATGAACCCTATGCGCTGTGATTCATCACCAGAGGATCTGGGTCTCAAACGGAAATACAACAAGCAAGCATTTTTAAAAGAAAAAAAATCTTGTTGTTCACCAAAAAATAAATCAGGCAAACGTACCTTTGGCTCCACGAAATGTGCTCCAGAACAACTACTCACGTGTTGCTTTATCTCAGCCACCTCCAGAGAAAGTCCCTGCAGGCGTTGAACCAAATCCTGAACCGAGACCATGATGGAAACTGAAAATCTTTCCTTAGAGATTTTTTTTTTTTTTCTTTGGGCTGGACTTACTGTTATGATCTGCTACAAGCACTAAGGAAAGGTGGGAATTCTGTCCCTACAATAGGACTGAGCTGGATCCCTACGATGTAACGGGGAACCTGATCCTGCGACCAGACCGCTAAAGTCCTCAGCTAGTCTGAACGAAGACCTATAGTTGCGACGGAGGAATCCCTACAAGATCTAGGGACTGGGTGAAAAGGTGGACACCTCCTAACAGAAAGTGTAGCAGGGAATATAAAACAGAAAACAAATACTAAGAGATCCTAAGATCAAGCAAAACTGACAGAGTAAGGCACCTAAGCACCCGGCTAGCTTAAGAGTAGATAATACAAAGAAGTCCAGCAAAGCCAGAAGGGCGGAGCCAGACTAAATAGGGTAAAAAGGTCATGTGACCAGCAAACTGAAACAAAATCTAACAAGAGGGTTCTAACAGATTTAGCAGGGGACGAGGGACTAAATGACAGATTACACCTCTATTATACTACTAGATCTCTGGACTTTTCACATTGACCACTAAAGCAGATAGTAGGTTGACAGTTGCCGCTTTTTGGCTTTCATATGTTAGCTTTGCTGTGTAGACTGGGACAGAATTAGCAGAGCACGAGGAACTAAATGACAGATCACAAGTCTATTATGCTTCTAGAGCTCAGGATTTTTCACATTGACCACTAAAGCATAGAGTAAGTAGACAGTTTCTGTTTTTTGCCTTTCATTTGTCAGCTTTTCTGCGTAGACTGGGACACAATCAGTAGAGGACAATTGATTTACTGACAGATTACAGCTCTATTATACTACTGCAGACCTAGGGTTTTTCACATTGACCATTAAAGCAGACAGTATGTTGACACTTGCTGTTTTCTGCCTTTCATTTGTCATCTTTGCTATGTAGACCAGGACTGAGTCATCAGAGAACGAGGGATTAAATAACAAATTACAACTCTGTTATACTGTTGGGGGCCTGACTTTTTCTTGTTGGTTACTTGTTCAAACACAGTAGTTTGACACTTCCTGCCTTTCACTTGTCAGCTTTGCTGTGTATACTGTGACAGAGTCGACAGAGAGAAAGGGATTTAATGACTGATTATTATTATACTGCTGGGGGGCCTATGTATGTGAGTATACATTGCACTTGCAGAAAAGGCTATCTATGCAGCCTCTCATACACTCCTTGGTCTACAGGGAAGGTATAAGAGGCCATGTGCTAAATTGAGTGACCCCACCATGCCAACGTTGCCCCCTGTTACCACAAAATGTGTAATAGACTATTTAAAAGGGATGAAATGCACATTTACATTAGCTGCTAAGCACGACTGTATCAATATCTGCTGACTCTGACCACCAAGGGAGCATCCAAATGTTACAGAAATAGTAGGGAGCGCCAACCGGAGAGACTAATGGCAGCGTTGCCAAAAGAGATGTCAGGTAGCAACAGATGGCTATTTGGGGGGCCAAGGAGAGATGAGTTAAAAGGCAAGTGAGAAAGTTAAAGGAGTGGCACCATGTTCAGTATACTTTATATACAAGACTGTGGTGCTGCTACAACCTCATCAGTAATAATACATTGTGTAAATTCCTTACATAATAAACATGTAAATCAGAAAAAGAGAGGTAAAAATAAAACAGTATATCAAACATGTCACAGATGGAGTCATGAAATCCAAGATGAAATATCTATGGTGGTGTCCTACAGACCCAACACACGAGGTCTGAAGGGCTCATTGCCTGGAATATAGAGGACAACTTCTCTATTTCAAGAAAGAAATGTCAAAACAATCATCTTAATTTCCGAAGCTCTTTACGAGAGATGATTACCAGGACGGTATCATATACTCTATATATTCTACTGTCAGACCCTATTTATATCTAATGTATACATGCATGACTTTTCTTAAAGGATGAATTCAACATTTGGACATGTGACCAAGTATGGAATTTACACTTCTATGATGGAAACATGGAGTTCTCATAGATCCTGGTTTGATAAATCCCTACAGGCCTGTCTGAGTCACCTTCAAGGCCTTCAAAGGGAGTTTCTTTAGCTGTAAGATTTCTATGTGTTGGGATCTCTCTTTTCACGCCACGTCCTTTACTAGTCTTGGTCAACATGTCATCCATCTTTTTATGGCTTGATCTTCTGACTTTCTTCTTATTACTTTGGGCATGTAACTGCAGTAGCCAGTAATTAGTCATTTACATTTTATCAAATAAAAGACCAAGATTCACAGTCGGAAGCCGGCAAGAGACAAAATTTGGCCAGTCTTGGACCAGTGGGGTTGCCTTTTAAGTAGAAAATTGATTATCTAGAAGACACCTTCAATTCTGCTTTCATTTGCTTAAATTCTATCCTCTTTCCCCCTTGGACTCAACCTCATCTCGTAGCCTGTTCTGCTCTTAACAGCTACTTTAAAGGGGTGGTCTGGCTGATCAAACCTTTCTTTTAGTGTTTTAAGGGTAATAAAAAATGATCAGAAGAAGCAATACTCACCTATCACTGCTTCTGCTCTTCTTCACCTTTGGTCTCTACTTCCTTAGGTATACAGGACAGGAACTGGCCACTCTCAGTCACCGTCTACACTGATAACCCGCCTCATCTAGTGATTGACTGATTCTGCTTGTCGAGAAGAGACCAGATACCAGAGAAGATCTAGAGGAAATTGAAATGGGCTCACCAATAGATCAAATGGATAAAAAATTATCAGACAAAGCAATACTCACCTCCCACCACTTCTGCTCCTCGTCACCTCTGGTCTCTACTTCCTTAGGCTCACAGGACATAAACTGGCCACTGCCAGCCTCCATCTACACTGATGACCCGCCTAATCCAGCGATTGACTGATTCTACTTGTCAAGAAGGACCATGAATCAGAGACCAGAGAAGATCTAGGGAACATTAAAATGGGAGAGCCAATGTATCAGAGAAGGACATTTTTCTTATTCCATTCTTAGCCTTTAAAATAATTAATTGGCCAGCCAACATTTTTAAGATGGTGTTTAAACTTTTCCACCAGTCTTCCCAAGAACCAATCAACTACTCCAGAGGTTTACTTGAAACCCACCTTCTAGAGTTCATTCAGATGTCTGGGGAACTTGGCAGCATAGGCAGTCGAGCTCAGGTTGGAAGACCCGCATACAGTCTGTTCATTTCAGTCCATGCTCAGACATCTGCATAAGCCCTTAGTCTTTGGCTGTTTCCGTAGCCCCACATCCTGGGCCTGCCATAAAAAAAAAAAACTAATTAGAAATTACAGAATTGCTATTTTTGGTTGTTGCCCCTCCTGCAAATAATGCAATAAAAAGCCATTAAAACATCATATAAACTCCAAAATTGTACCAATACAAAAAAGCCAGCTCAGCCTGCGAAAAATAAAAATAAACAGATCCTCACAGAGGTTCATTGATGGAAAAGTAAAAATAAATAAATTAGAGAAAATACAAATTTAAAAAATGTTAATGCGACACAAATTGTTTGCATGACTCTCAAGCGCTAAAAATAAATATAAAATAAAATATAAATCTATATTATATATAGATTGTATAAAAATATAATATATATACATAAAAAATTATATAAAATAAAAAAATACAAAAAAAGGCAAAATTGCTGGGTTTTTTTTCACCATTTTACCTACACTTTTCACTGCATTATATAGTAAAATTAATGGTGTTGTTCAAAACTTTCAGCCAGCAATAATAAAAGCAAAAAAATTTTAAAAAAGGAAACGCAAAAACAAAAAAATGCCATTAATGAAAGGGTTAAGCCTTATTGAATTCCCCCCCAGCCGAGCAAATACTTATGGTCAATAATTTTTAATAATAAGAAGATAACACAAGTTTTGTAGAATTTTTCTAATCAAATTTTTCGCAAAAAAAATTGAAATTTTCAAAATATTGGGACAAAGAAAAATAAAAATAGAAACCCTCATTCAGCCTCTAATCTTACCCCCTCCATGTTCTTATCCACCGGCAGTAAATCACATCCGGAATTAATAATGGATACATTTTAATTGGAAAAAAAAATCAAGGAATTGATTAAAAAGCTTCATCTTCCGCTACGTCGAAAAAAAAATAGAAAAATAGTAGAGAACTTCCTTTCGATCCTCCGTAAATTCTGGACCTGGGGTATATAGACACATTGGTACGGTCACAATTCCACAATGCTGTGTAATTAATATGTTGTGGAGGTGGCAATTTCTAATAAATGTTTATTTTGTGATTCATGGGAACATTAGCCCCCGCAGTCACACACCTCTGCATCCTGCGCACAAAAAGGCCGCCCGCTAGAAGGCAATGACTCACCTTACCGGAGAGCCGCAGGTGAGCTACTATTTCAAAGAGTATATTAAGACAGAAAAAAAAATGTCAAAAATACATCATTTTGACCCTTTCATGGCAGCGTTATTATCGCGGGCCAAAAATATACATATTTAAGAACAATAAATATTGATAAAATAATTATTTCTATACTTAATCTCTCGGGTGGGAGGAAAATTAATGAAGAATTGTTTGAAGATTTTCCTACCAAGATGAAGAGAATTAAAACTAGAAAAGAGCAGGAAATAATAAATGAAGCAATACGTGAAGGTTCACGTGACGCGCGCTCGCATTGTCTGAGGCGAGAACCCATGGGGCTTCTGCCGTTGACTCTTAAAGGCACGACCACTACTCTTGCTTAGGACATCAGTGAAATTATTTTTGCTGGAAAATTAGACAGTAAGGTTGAATGCCCTGAATCCTTTTTAACCCCTTCCCACTGCAGCCAGTTTTTTTTAGTTTTTGTCTCACTTGTGTTTTACGGGATGAATTTTATTTGTGAATGACGCCATAACGTTCGGTGTCGTAGAATCCATACAAATGTTTCTGGAGAGAGGAGAACTCTGGAGAGAGGACTTGTCTCCCTCACATTGAGCATATGGGATTTGTTATGACTGGGGAAGTGAGAAAGAGCTGACACTTCAATTTCCAATGAAGTAGGGACCTCCTGCAGTGACCAGGTAATTACAGCAGGAGATGTACTCAGAGAGCCAGAGATTCGTATATTGAGAGGCGGAGAAGTACACTTCCAAGGCAAAAGCTTCCTCTGTTCAAAGCACTGATCGCAGACCTGTGGTCAGTGAGGAATATTGAGGTTTGCATCATATCATATATTTTCAACATCATAGCAAATGGATGAACGTAAGGCATTCACTCACACTGCTATAAGGCCATTTAAATCCCTCCAACTTAATACTGAACCAATGGATGATGCTATCCATGCCATGTTTCATCTCTATAGAAAGGTAAAATTGTGATAAGAAACATGACGACAATACCTACCACCTGGGACCTGGAGAGGTGAAGATATCCTGAAAGTTAGGGATCTCATAACATTCAAAAAGACCTAGCATATCCCACAATCATTCCCCACAAGAGCTCATCAAGGGTAGATATGTGGGAGTAACCTTGATCTAATAAAAAGTAGAATTTGTATTTTTGTGTTTTGTCAGTCCTGGAAGGTGCAGCTTGCTGTGAATTCTGTCCATTTTTCTTAAGGAGTATCTACCTACACTAAGCTTTGAAGCATTTCTGTGACATCAGGTTTAGTAATTTTATTTTGTTATTCCTTTTTATTCCATGTAATTGAGTATACTGTATTGTTTTGTTCACATTTTGTATCATCTTTGTATATTTTTTTGGAAACACTGCCTACCTTTCCAGATTAAATATATACCATTTAATAGTTCTGTTCCTCTTGCTCTGTAAACCGCACCCCTGAGGCCATACACTCAGGGGCGGGCACTGACAGCTTGGGGCCCCTGTGCAAGAAATGTGTCTGGGCCCCCTTCCTTTTATGGCGACAAAGCTATATATATATATATATATATATATATATATATATATATATATTGTGAGGCAGTGACCGGGATCGTTTACGAGGGATGTTATATTTCCCCCAGAATGTGTACAGAGACCTATTAAAGCCATTGGAGTGCATTGCAGTCACACACACAGCTGCGGCTGCAATGCAGGAATGAAGGTGAGCAATGACCTAGTCAGACTACCTGGCTAAGGCAGATTAAGTAAAATCCGGCAGGGCCTTCATTTCTTGGAGGAGGTCACAGGAGGCAGTGGGGCGGCCTCCTCCCTCCAACCCGGGTTTTCCAGTGGCTTTTGCCACAGGTCTTTAAAACTCCTGCACTAAGGAGTAGTGTTGTTCTATGTTGGGACCCTGCAAGGAGCATAGCAGGAAAGCTCCACAGGATTGTGTGTAGCTGAACCAAAGCCTGGGACGGCTCTGCACCTGTCAGGCTCTGTTCGGCCCAGCGCGGCCGTTGTTCCCGGCAACCAGTGTTTATGAACTGATGTTACCCCGGCTGCGTACCGGAGGACTTTTCCTGTTTTACCCGTGAGTTGCTGAATAAAAGCTGTTTACTTTGGACTTGCTTGGGTCACTGCCTCAGTTACTGCACGGTGTGAACACCGCCGTCTTACAATTGGTTGGAGAATGCGGGCATTGTGACTGAGGTATACCCCCACCGGCAGCTTCATGACCCCAATCCGGCCGGCCACTTTTCAGCCTCAACCCGTGGACAAAATGGAGGAGCTGGTAAAGCAGCTGGTAATTACACAACAGCAGCAGCTGCAGTCTCAGCGACAACAGCAACAGCACAATGAGCAACAGCAGCTATTGTACCAGCAGCAGCAAAAAACAAACGAACTGTTGCTACAACAGATTTCTGCACAGCGGGAGACCTCGACAGCACCAGCCCCTGAACGTCGCGAGGCCCGAGACAGGGTTCGCTCAGCGTTGAGGAAGATGGGACCGGAGGAGGACGTGGAAGCTTTCATGACAATTTATGAGCGCACAGCGGAGCGGGAAAACCTACCCGCCGGCCAGTGGGCAGAAGTAGTAGCTCCGTTTTTGGTCAGCGATGCACAAAAGGCCTACTTCGATCTCAGTCGGGAGGACGCCCAGGACTACCAGAGGCTCAAAGGTGAGATCCTTGCCCGACTGGGGGTTAATATATACGTGAGGGCTCAGCGTGTATTTTCATGGGCCTATTGTGGAGACACGACCCGCGCGGTCTCAGGCTTATGACCTCCTGCAGCTGGTAAAGAAGTGGCTCCAGCCAGAGACTTTGTCTCCAGCCCAGATGGTGGAGAGGGTGGTGGTTGACCGGCTGGTAAGGACTCTGCCGGCTGCTATCCAACGATGGGTGGGGCAAGGCGACCCCGGCACACTCGACCAGGTAGTCAGTTTGATCGAGCGCTACTCGGCCACTCAAGACTTTATTCGAGACTCCGCCCCCTCTCGGCTGTCACGCCGATCCCTGCCAACCCAGGAATCGGGAAAGGGGTCGCGTCCCTCTGCTGGGGACAGTCAGCACCGTACCCGTGCTGAAGGGGAACCCCGGAGTGAGAGTGGCAGGAGACCGGTTCCCTCCCAAACTGTCATAAGACCTAACAGTACCTCCACCCTTAGGTGCTGGCGGTGTCAGGGACCAGGACATGTGATGGCTAATTGTCCCCTGACTACGGATCCCATGGACTGCGGATATAGCCGCCGGGTCTCAATGTATGCCCAGACCGTCTGCACAGCAACCCTCGACCCCCAGGACAGTGAACTCCAACTATGCCAGATACTGGTTAATGGGTACCCTACGGAGGCTCTCCTGGACTCAGGGAGCCTCGTGACTCTGGTACATGGGTCACTGGTGGCAGGAGACAACCCTAGCGGACGGCAGGTCGGGGTTGTATGTATCCATGGGGACCTCCGAGAGTATCCAACTACGGAGGTAGTCTTGTCCACGCCATGTGGAGACATAAAACATGTGGTGGGAGTGGTAAAAAATCTTCCCTATGGGTCTGTGTTAGGAAGAGACTTGCCCCTGTTCTGGACTCTGTGGAAAAACAAAATCCATTCTCCCCTGGTAAAATGTATTACAGATGCTGTACCCGACGAACCTGCCGTAGGGGTGTCCCATATAGGGATAGAGTGTGACCCCGATAGGTTTCCCTTAGAGGTGCTGGCAGGAGAGGTGGAGGAGACCGCATCGATTCCCGAGCTGGAAGTGTCCAGGGCCACGTTTGGGACCGCTCAGCTACAAGATCCCACCCTGACTCAGGCGCGGGAAAGGGTGCTAGAGGTAAACGGCGTAGCCCAACAGCCCAATGCAGATACGGTATTTCCACGCATGGTAGTCAGTGGTGAGTTGCTTTATAGGATAGATAAAATCAGGGACGAGGTTGTGGAACAGTTGGTAGCACCTCAGTCGTATCGTAGGGTGATTCTAGATTTGACACACTCACACTTGCTGGGGGGCCACTTAGGGGATGCAGGACCGGATCGCGGCGGTCATGCCCATCGTGAAAGAACATCTGTTAGATGCCCAGGCAACCCAGAGGCACACATATAATAAAAGAGCCAGAGTCAGGTCTTTTAATAAGGGCGATCGGGTATTAGTACTGGTACCCACAGCCGAGAGTAAACTCATGGCCAAGTGGCAAGGGCCATATAAGATTCGAGAAAAGGTGGGGGAGGTAAATTACCGGGTGTATCAGCTCGGAAGGAGGAAACCTGAGCAGATTTACCATGTAAACCTGCTAAAGCCTTGGAAAGATCGAGAGTGTTTAGTTACAGACATCACACCGGGCATATCACCAGAGAGTTCTCTACCTTCAGCCAGGGAAGCAGCCAAGGCGGAGGTCAGGACAAGTGATGCCCTCACTAAACAGCAGCGACGGGAGGCTCACTCCCTGGTGCAAAACAATACCGATGTGTTCTCAGAGCTACCAGGTAGGACTATGGTTATCCAACATGACATTGTCACCGAACCTGGGGTAAGGGTGAGAATAAGACCGTACCAGGTGCCCGAAGCCCGGAGGCAAGCCATTTCGGCTGAGGTAAAACAAATGCTTCAGTTAGGCGTCATAGAGGAATCACGGAGTGAGTGGGCTAGCCCCATTGTACTGATTCCGAAGCCAGACGGATCGTTACGCTTCTGTAATGATTTCCGGAAATTGAATGAAGTGTCAAAGTTCGACCTTTATCCAATGCCCCGGGTGGACGAGCTGATTGAGAGACTGGGGCAGGCCCAGTACTTTACCACGCTCGATCTCACCAAGGGTTATTGGCAGGTACCTCTCACAGATTCGGCGAAGGAAAAGACCGCCTTCGTAACTCCGGAGGGTCTATTTCACTATGTGGTCTTACCTTTTGAGTTACATGGGGCCCCGGCTATTGATGGACATAGTGCTCAAGCCTCATCAGGAATACGCGTCCGCGTATCTAGATGATATCATCATATTTAGCACCGACTGGCAAACGCACCTAACACACGTACAAGCGGTGCTGGATTCTCTCAGAGCCGCGGGGTTAACGGCAAACCCAAAAAAATGTGCGATAGGGCTGGAGGAAGCTCGATATTTGGGGTATGTGATAGGCCGAGGAGCTATCAAGCCCCAAATCAGTAAAATTGAGGCCATAAAAAACTGGCCTAAACCATCGAGTACAAAACAGATGAGGGCGTTCCTTGGCATCCTTGGGTATTACCGCCGGTTTATACCTAATTTTGCCGGGCGAACGGCGGCCCTAACCGATCTCTTGAAAGGAAAGAAAACGGTAATGGTTCGGTGGAACCCTCAGGCAGAAGAAGCCTTTCAGTCCATGAAGTTGGCCCTGTGTGGACAGCCGGTCCTCATCAGCCCCAACTTCAATGAAACCTTCATTGTACAGACAGATGCCTCGGAGGTAGGACTAGGGGCGGTGTTGTCACAAAAAGTGAATGGTGAAGAGCACCCGTTCACCTACTTGAGTAGAAAACTTGTCCCGGCAGAGAAAAACTATAGCGTAGTAGAGAAGGAGTGTTTGGCTATTAAGTGGGCCTTGGAATCACTACGTTATTATTTACTCGGGCGTCAGTTCCGCTTGGTGACGGACCACTCACCCTTGGTATGGATGAGGAATGCAAAGGAGAGGAATGCGCGAGTCACCAGGTGGTTCCTGTCACTGCAAAATTTCAGTTTCTCGGTAGAACATCGCCCGGGGAAGTTGCAAGCAAACGCGGATGCCCTGTCCCGGGCACCCTGTATGGTGGCAAATGTTCAACCCCACAAGTTTGAACAGAGGGGGGGGGATATGTGAGGCAGTGACCGGGATCGTTTACGAGGGATGTTATATTTCCCCCAGAATGTGTACAGAGACCTATTAAAGCCATTGGAGTGCATTGCAGTCACACACACAGCTGCGGCTGCAATGCAGGAATGAAGGAGAGCAATGACCTAGTCAGACTACCTGGCTAAGGCAGATTAAGTAAAATCCGGCAGGGCCTTCATTTCTTGGAGGAGGTCACAGGAGGCAGTGAGGCGGCCTCCTCCCTCCAACCCGGGTTTTCCAGTGGCTTTTGCCACAGGTCTTTAAAACTCCTGCACTAAGGATTAGTGTTGTTCTATGTTGGGATCCTGCGAGGAGCATAGCAGGAAAGCTCCACAGGATTGTGTGTAGCTGAACCCACGCCTGGGACGGCTCTGCACCTGTCAGGCTCTGTTCGGCCTGGCGCGGCCGTTGTTCCCGGCAACCAGTGTTTATGAACTGATGTTACCCCGGCTGCGTACCGGAGGACTTTTCCTGTTTTACCCGTGAGTTGCTGAATAAAAGCTGTTTACTTTGGACTTGCTTGGGTCACTGCCTCAGTTACTGCACGGTGTGAACACCGCCGTCTTACAATATATATAGTCACACACACATACATGTATAAATATTACATATTCTCCTTTATTATGTATATTGCTGTCCCTTTTACAGTGCCCTCTCTTGTTATGTACAGTACCGTCCTTTACATATTGGATTATATAGAGCCCTGTTTTTTATTACATACCGTCCTCTCTTGTTAGCTGTATAATGCAATGATGGCTGATGGAGCATGGGAAAGCTTCCTTTCTAATGGAGGAGCTGATGGACTGGTAATCTGGTCACCGGCTCCTCGATCTGCAGTCATTTTATATCGAAAAAGAGAAGGGACTATGTAATAAAAGAGGGCGCTGTGAATAACAAAATTAACAAGAATACACTATCCAAGAGACAGCACTGTACATAACAGCAGAGGAAGTTATATAATAAGGGACGGCACCATATATAACTAGAGAGGATGGTACATAATATGGGACGGTGTTATACATAATAAAAGAGGAAACTATGTAACTAAGGATGGTGTTATACAGAATTATTTGGTACACTATATACTAAGGGACTGTGTTACACATAATATGTAATAATGTCTTCCTCCACCTCCCCCTGTTCCTAAGGCCATTATAAGTCCCCCTTCTTCCCATCCAAATTCCCCACACACCTCATTGTCCTCTTCCCCCCACATCCCATTATTGTCCTCTCCCCCTCCCCATCATTGCCCTCTTCACCACCTCCATCATTGCCTTCTACACCACCATCTTTGCTTTCTCCCCTGCCACCCCATCATTGCCCATTCCACCACCTCCATCATTTCCTCCTCCCCCACCACCCCCATTATTGCCCTTTCCACCACCACCATCATTGCATTCTCCCCCAGCACCCCATCATCATTTCTTTTTCCCCACCACCCCATCATTGCCCTTTCCACCACCTCCATCATTGCCTTCTCCCCTACCACCCCATCATTGCCTTCCAATCACCCCGTCATTGCCTTCTCCCCATCACTCCCATCATTGCCTTCTCCCCATCACCCCATCATTGCCTTCTCTCCATCACCCCATCATTGCCTTTTCCCCATCACCCCATCATTGACTTCTCCCCTTCACCCCATCATTGCCTTTTCCATCACCCCATCCTTGCCTTCTCCCCATCACCATCATTGCCATCACCCCATCATTCCCCTCTCCTCCACCTACACACGAACACACACACCACCACTCATCTCTACACACACAGATACAAAACACACACACACACATACAAAACACACATACACACACACACACAGCACCTCTCACCTGTTCGCAGCCGCAGCATCACCGGCGCTCACTCATCCTCGCTCTGGCACAGCCGGCCGCTGAATGATGACATCATCCAGCGGCGCTGCTCTCTGTGTCAGAGACAGGAAGTGCAGGCTCCGGGCAGGAAGGATCCTTGCAGCTCCTCTCCTGTTTATTTTCTCTTGCAGGCAGCGGAGCTGCTGGGATCACTCCCTGCCCGCCGCACATGAGGGCAATCTGGCCAGGGGCCCCGGAGCCTCAGGCCCAGAGAAACTGGCCAGATTGCCCTTCTTATTAGCCGCACTACAGGGGCCCCCTGGAGCCTCTGGGCCCCGGTTCAGTCGCACCGGTTGAACCGGCGGTATGTCCGCCCATGCACTACCTGTATCTGGGCGTCCAATCGGCCTGTATAAACAATTGGTGGTAGCAGCTAGTAGTTACTTTTGTTATTGTGGGGTTGTCAGTGATCGTATCGGTATATATATATTCCATTTGTTGGAATCGGAGATGTATTTACCATACGCTCACGGTGAGTTCCCCAATAACCGGGCTAGTAGTGGAAGTAGAAGCAGCCTCGACCATCACTCGTCACTCAACTGCATAATTGTCCTGATGATTGGAGGCAGCGGAATTGTGTCCCCTGACAAACTGGTGATAACGGTGGGATCTGTGGGATCTCCATGGTGTTTTATGTGGCAGTAGTGGGTTCTGCGTGATCACTTTGGCTGTCATTCCTCACATTCTAAAACACAGTGAAAAAACTAACAATTCCAACATTGTTTTTATATTCTGTTTTTACACATTCATTGTGCAAGAAAAATGACCCTGCATCATGATTCTCCAGGTCAGTTCAATAATGGTGATACCAAACTTGTGTATTTTTTTTATTTAATGGTGAAAACAAAAATCTAAACTTTAAAAAAAAATAAAAATTTGTTTGGTGCCTCAAATTTTTAAGACCTGTAACCTTTTTAGTTTTCTGTTACTGCAGCATATAATGAAAATCATGATCTCCAATGAAGCCCCACTGGCACCTGAGCTTCACAGGAGTGCCAAGATGGCAGTGATAGGGGCCATCAACATACCGTGATCGTATCATGGGGAGCTGATAATTTCACAAACAGATGATCCACTGAGTTATCGCTAAAAATATTTAGATTCTTGTCTGGTGCCTGATGGTCTGCATAGCTCTGACCATTCCTCATTTCTGTTTCTGACTATGCTCCTATGACTGCTCTCCTGGTGACTTCTCTTGGACTTGCATTGACTTCCCATCTGTTCCTGCCTACTATTATGAATTCTCCAAGCATAAGATCAGAGTGAGGAGCACGGACTGGAGGCACTGATGCAGTAAGCAAGGATAACAAGACAGCACTGGCAATAGTGAAGACCACTATAGCTAGATATGCAATACACTAGGTGGATCAACTAAGCTGGAAGTACTAGATGCAACAGAGGCAAATGTGTAGGCATCACTGATGAAAAACAGAGCTGAGTAGATATAAAGGAATGAAGGTAGCACACAGGAACTGCAGTTGAGTAGGCAATAAGACACTTTGTGGGAGTAAAGATAGCCTATAAAAAGGGCAGAATTGAGCAGTCCATAAGTCACCTTGTTGCTGGAGAGTTGAGGGTGTGGACAACACCTTAGAATAGAAGAGGTGAGTAGGTTGTCATAAACATTGATGTTGTGAACACTTTGGATCTGACTTCTGAGTTTGAGCTGCTGATAGTAATGAAGCTGCTTTGGCTAACAGAAGTCCATCACCTGGGGGTGATGAGTGGCAATCAGGTGGGACTGACTGGTGAGATATAACTGAGCTACCTTCCCATGATCCTCGCCGGTGATTTGTTTCTTCCTGGTCCCTTTTGGAAGTCAGCTTGCTTCCTGCTCTGTCCTGCAACTTTCAGATAAGTTAGTTGCTGTTTATTTCTGTGGCATTTGTTTTTGTCCATCTCAGTTTCTGTCCTTCTGGTGGTAGCACAGCTAGGTTCCCCTGTGAGGGCCTGCGCTGGACTCTGTTCTCTTTTGCCACTGTTTATGTATTTTCAGTTCCCTGTTATTTCAGTATCTGCTAATTTGCTACCAGTTCACACCAGAGTGCTGATCTAGCGGGGGAGAGATTGTGTGGTCTCAGTATTTTTGTATATCAGACGGTTGGAGTTTTTCTTAGAGTTTTTGCTGGATTGCAGACAGTATTCTTTCCTGTCCTGTTCTATCTAGACAGTTTGGGCCCCAGCGTTTGCTTGCTCTATTTTCTGCCTGTGTTTGTATTTCATCTTGTCTCACATCCAATATATGTTCAGGGGCTACCTATTCCTTTGGGGGCTCTACTCCGGGGCAGTTAGCTTTCCCCTTTCTCTCTTTAGGCTTAGTTAACTCTCTGTGTCGAGGTGTCTAGGGCACCGTAGGCATGTCCCACGGCTGCTTCTAGTTGTGCTGTCAGTTTAGGGGTCTGCAATCCGCTAGTTACTAACCTCTATGGGTGTCTGGTTGCCTTGGCTATTTTGGCTACTGTCCTCCTCGGCTAACAAATCATAACACATTGATACAAAAGAGTTGAGGGTGCAAGCAATACTTTGGAGTAGCAGAGATGAATAGGCTGGTTGGTATGTTGATGCAGCTGAGCTCAGGATGCAGACAGCAGATAGCAGAGACGAGTAGGCTGGCAGATTCTCTAATGCATCATAGTTTAGGGAGTGGACAGAACTAGGAACAGCACAGCTGAGTTGATAATAGCGGCTGGATAGTACTCCTGAGCTCATAATCAGGAAACTGGATGTAGAAGATCCAAGTGGGAAGTGTGACTTGACTCCTGGAAAACATGATGTAGAAGTGTACACTCCTACCTGAATACTCAGGCAATAAACAGTCACCTGAGCCAGCCTCAGATGATTAGAGAGCCGATTAACACCTACTCTACAGTTCCTTCTGCACACTTCTGTTCTCCGCTTACTTTAGTTGGCCATATTAATGGTCAGATCCAACAGACGACTGATCAGCCACATTTTATGGCAATGGTGTTCTGTGTATGGCCGGTTTTAGTCACACTGACCATGTTAGATCTCCTAACTAACATGTTAGATCTGACCATATTAGAACTAATATGCTCATTGAAGTGCTGAAAAAATTAAGGTAATTATATTATTTCCACATCCAATGAGAAAATAGATGAAATTTCCGAGCAATAGAGAGAATTATCTTCGTTTCTGCCACTGCTTCACTGTATTTGGAGCACAGCTGAAGAGTAACATGGCCTCGGGTGTTAACCTAACCTCAAATTGTTTGTCCCAGTTTACAATTTTCAAAAAAGGAAGTTTCTTAACTATTTCTCTTCACCTGCCATCACATATGGTCAACAAATGAGATGGCCTGCCGTTAGGATCTTCTACCCTGGAGCTAAAGAATACCAGAGAATGGGTCATAACTCATCAGGACACATCACAAAATAGACTTCTTCAAGAAGTGTGCTCACTGGAGGATGACACTAATTGTTAAAATCCTTAAGGGAACATTGACTATCTATATGGAGAACTACTGCAGGGGAAGGCAGAGTAATTTATTTCTTTTTTTAACTGGATTTTTTGTCATTTGCCCCATTGCTTTTAATTTTTTTCATGACAAATTTTTGAATTTAACTAGTTTTTCTTTTTGTTTTTATATTTTTTACAACATTCTAACAATCCATTCATTTCTGTATCCAAATATGTTGTTTTCCACATACGAGAGATAAAAAAGAAATTTGACGTGGAAACAAGATGAATGTTGTCATTTCCATAAAAAAAAAAATTTCAATTTCTAAAAAACCTTTTTAGTTTTCAAATATTAGTTTTATCCTTGCTTGCATTTTCCTTGAGTAGAATTTAATGGCTTTCTCAAGTAAAAAAAGTGAACCCCTATCTGC
>JARQOD010004724.1:0-52716 GCA_033576555.1 Oophaga sylvatica
GTCTTAAGGGGGGAGTGGTCACCACATCGCTGATCAGCAACACGCAGACACCAGCAGAGGGAAACCTGAACTTTTAACCCCCAGGGCCCGGGAAAAGAAAAAAAGTTTTAATTTAAACCAATCTTCCGTCCAAAAATGGTCATGACAATAAGACATAGGTCATGCATTATAGTACTAGGAGATCTTCAGGAGGGTTGTTGTCGCTCTTCCACTCCTTTACATGAACTGCATAAATATTCATCAGGAACCAACATACCGTATCACGCACTGTAGGAAAGATGTAAGTAGGATGCCCAATCCTCCTGATTTTCGGAGACAAAACACTGAGGTAGGTCTCCAAATTCTGGTTACGCACTCAGTCCGTCCTTCGACTGGGGAGGAAGGTGGAGGAAAAGGACAGCTGCCCCCAGTCAAGAACAGAACGCCTTCCAGAACTTGGAAACAAAATGGGACCCCCCATCTGACACCACATCGGAGGGAACTCCATGAACCTTCACAATCTCATTTATTTACACCTGAACAAGAGTCTTGGCATTGTGCTGGCTATGCAATGAAATTAACCATTTTACTGAATCTATCTACAACCACTAAAACCAAAGTCTTTGTAATGTATGTAGTACAGTTAATATAGCGTCTTGTGCTTGGGTGCGATGAAAACACAGGAGTCACAGGTTTGATATAGAAAAGTCCTGTATTACTTCATACAAGTGGCAGAAATATCACACAGTTTGCAGACACAGAAACAGGAGACACAGCAGGCCAGAGTAATCCAAGCTCAGCAGTCACTCTCCAATACAGATTCAGGATCTTCTTCTCTGTTACCGTAAGTCCATGCAAACGTGGGTCTTTCAAAGAGCAGGGTTCAGAGTCCACAAGTGCTTCAGAGTTCCTCAGTAGGAAAGCTGGAGTACAAGGTCCAAGGCTTACAGGAGTCAAGTCACAGGTTCACTGCAGGCTAGATTCTGAGCACTGATTGCTCAGCTGTGGCTGCTTAAGAAGCAAGGAGAGAATCGGGCGGGAACATGCAAGCTGGAAACTCCATTTTGACTGAGGGCAAGATAGCTGCAGCAAGACAGAAAGTAAAATGGCTGACGAACAAACTGAGTTTCAGGAATATATACATAGAACCTTACAGTCTTGCCCAGTTTACTGGTAGGTTCAGTAATAAAATCCATGGACAAGTGGTGTTCATGGTCTCTGTAGGGATCTGCTCTGGTAGGCAAGGGCCGGACCGCGTTTGAGGCAACACACAGGCTTTTAGTCCAAAATCAATTGTTTACTTTCACGTTAAACACCAGGTAACAAAACATGACAAAAACATTAATGTATTCCAGCTTTGCAAACTACTGTTCCCAGACGCACCTTGCATGGGACGGGCTTGACTAAGCGGCTGCAAGCCAGCAGGGACCCAGGTGCCTTCCTGGGTGATCTGGACTCGCTTCCGGTGCTCACTGACACACTGTAACAGAAAGTCACTTCCAGGCTGACTCCAGCCAAAACTCCTCAATAGAACCGCATGGGCTCAGTGTGGGACCATCACAGGCTCCCACACCCATGTGTCCTGTCCGGGTGCTATTCAGGACCCCCCGTCCAACACCCTGGCCACCAAGTTCCAAGTCTCACCACGTGCTTCCAGGAATCCGATCCAACCCCAGGATCTTCCAACACCGACAGACCTTCCAGGAACCTTCCAGGCAGCCCTGTGCAGGACACACTCTCCAACTGTCTCAGCCAGACTTCCAGAGACTCCTCAGTCTCCAACACAATCTCCTCACATGTGCCCAACACTGCCTTTCATACCTGTAGCCACTCCCCAAGCCAAGGTATGAAGCACATGGTCTGGTCACCTGTTCATGACCTCATCACAGGTCCTTCACAACACATACAATCACCAGTATGAACATTCATTCTCCCACCACCAGTGGGCGGTGTATGTGTGGTTAGCAAGTCCCACCCAGCTCACAAGCTAACCCTGTAGGGTCACCCTTAACAATAATCAGAACTCTTATGGACTACAGTCCCAGAACAACATTACTGACCTACAGCACAGAATAGCTCTGCGACACATCTTTCCATTTAGCACCATGCCAGGGATGGTTTCCCATCCATTCATGCTCCATGCATAATTTGAGCAACTTATACAGGCGCCCCCTAGGTGCCATTTAGTCACTACACCACATCTCCTAGAAATAGGTAGTGGAAGAAGGGTACCAGACAGACAGGTATGCAATCTTTAGAACATGTGCAGATACTACAAGCAGCTACTTGTTCAACCACATCCCGATGCAACCCTGGCCACCAAAAATGACGAGAAATTGGTCCGTGGGTTGTCTTATCTCCTGGATGACCAGCAAGCACAGAGTTGTGATGTTCCTCAATTACTTTGCGGAGTAGATTTGGTGGCACAAATAACCTTCCTGTAGAGCAGGAGTTTCAAGGCATCCCCCTGGACCTCCAACACCTCACATTCCAGCTATGGGTACATTGCTGAAATGACAACCCCTTTTGAAAAATCGGGAAGGGTCCTCATGGGTCACCACCACCATGGAAGCTCCGGGACATGACATTTTTGACTCCTGGATGGAAAGTGACCACAAAATGAACCTAGTAAAAAACAGGGACCATCTAGCTTGACTGGGGGTGAGACGTTTAGCCAACTGAAGATATAACAACTCAATGTCTTATGGTCAGTGATAACGTAATAGGATGGACAGCCCCTTCCAACCAATGTTGCCATTCTTCAAATGCCAATTTAATTGCAAAAGCTTGCTATTACCCACGTCATAATTTCTCTCAGTCAAAGAATTTTTTTTAGAAAAGAAGGCGCATGGATACCACTTACCAGGGATGGACCCTTACCAACACAGCCCAAACCCACTTCCGACACATCAACCTCCATAACAAAGGGCTGGGAAACATTGGGTCGACTAAGTACAGGAGCCATGGCAAAACAGCTCTTAAACACAAAAAGCTTGTCTCTTCCTCTGGAAAACTGGTCTGGGAGGGCAGCCTTGGGACTGTCACGGGTATGTCAGAGGTTGTAGACAGTCACACTGCATCTAACTACAGAAGATCTCGGATTTGAATTTGCAGACACCTTCTTAACCTCCTGACTCTTTGACCCAGTGGCAACCTTTCTCTGCTCTAATTGACACCCTGGTATGGGTGTTTATATCTCCCAGCCTGCTCCTGGGAGTGGCCGGTGAAAGTGTCACGCACAGTGTAGGAAAGACTAAGTGCAACACGAAGGATGAGGGGAAGGGAGCCCAACACATGGAAGGGGGGAGTAGAGATCTAAAGTCACCCTGTCTGCTCTAAACGTCCCTATATGGGTTCTGCAACTATTGCCGAGCAGGAACCTAATCCCTGCCTAACCCTGGTGACAATCCCTACTTAGGGAATGATGGGGTGTCACTAGTCAGTCCCCACTACTACTAAAGACAACTGGGATAGTATGAACAAGGGGAACACTTATCTTGAGTTAGACCAGAGATGTAACAACAGATGTCCCCAGCAACACCAAGAAGAATATAAGCTGAGTGCTATAGCTCCATGCCCCTCATCAGAAGAAATGAAATTTCAACGGCAACTCCCAGCATCAAGCTTGGAGTCTATAAACACCCAGTTCCAGGTGTGTCAATTAGAGCCGGAGAAAGGTTGCCACTGGGTCAAAAAGGCAGAAGGGTTAAGAAGGTATCTGCAAAGCCAAACGCAGAGACCTTCTGCAGCTAGATGCAGTGCAACTGTCTGCAGTTTCTGACATACCTGTGACAACAAGGTGAGACATAGCAGTGCCATTCGGCTTCTCTGTGAACCTATTGCAAGCAATTATTGCTTGGTATCTTCTCTCTGTGAAACAACTCTCCATCAGAAGGGTATATGTGCCATGCTCAAGCACATACCCAAACTGAACAAGATGGCCCATCCAGCACTTATACATGGACAGTTTCTGCTCCTCGTGGTGCGTTGTAGCTTCCTGGGTAGTGTCCATATGCTTGGGGACTGACCACACTCTGTGGTCCACTGCTCCTATAGCACTCTGTTGAGTACAACTTCCCTCTTGGGAAAATGCGGCACCTTCCATCTGGCTTCTTCCTCAGCACCCACTCCTGCTTCTCGCTTTGCTGTTCATACATACATGAGGCCACCATGACTATTATCTTTGGCTTCTAGGAACCAATGCAATTTTGTAGTGTTTCGAGAAAGTTGCACTTGGGCCTATGCACGGGGCTCTTCCACCTTTACATGCCTACTGATAGAACCTTTATGTCGATATAACAGCAAGATGCAATTAATTACTTTAGCAAACCAACCATCCTTGGAGACCAATTTCTAATGCAGAGCTGCAGATCTCCCTCTGCAACTCCTTTTCAGTGACATTTCTGGAGCCTCACTGCCTTCATGCTAAGAATCGAAGAGGTTTAGGAAGATGTGATGGAATATTCTTGAAATATGGCAGTTCTTACTACGAGAAAAACCCTTATAACATAACTCTAAAAGATAATATGTAGCATCATATGGGTTAAACATCATGCTGGTCTCCCATCAGCCTCCTTAATGCCCATGTGGGGCTGTCCAGCTATCATTGCCAGGCGGACACCATCTGCCTTGACACTGGGACCTCATAATATGCTCCTTAATTACATCAGTAATGCCATCAGTTCTTGTATTAAGAGGGGCGTACGCAGATTACTTCGCCAGCCTGTGAATCCAATAATTACACAGAACAGCAGTGGCCAGATGTGAGGAGAAAAATAAAGGGGAGAAAGCTGGTGGGACAGCTGTGGAGAGGGCGTAAGTACATAAACCGCACATGAACATGTAATGCAATTGTATGTAGCTAATATATTTATCCATTATATATTATTAACAAATTAGTATTGCTCTGCCGCACAGGTGAAACGATGCCCCGAAGTCGTATATACAAACGTAAACTATGCAAACAAAAGCATCGGGTCATTCAGGTATTTCATTTAATTCCATTGCCACAGGTGTATAACATCCAACCCCTAAACATCAGGGGCGTAACAATATTGGCTGTAGGGAATGTCATTGCATCATGGTCCCTTTGGCCCATATATAAAGACTGGTGCTTATGTAAAGCACTGGCCGAGGGGTGGACCCACCAGCGGCAACTGTATTATTCACGCTGGGAGCTGCTATATTCCTGGGGTGATTCACACCCATTTCAGTATATGAGGAATAATTAGAGTCAGGGTCCAGAATAACGTCAAACAGTTCTGCTTTATTTTACTCCGGACACAGCACATCCAAGACACCATAAGCATGTCTTACACGGTACCAGCAATACATCTTCCACAACTCCGCTTCTCCTCTTCAACTACACCAGAATGGACCACAAAGTAAAATCGGGACGAGGAGCCCGGTGAAAACGGCACTTCGATCTCTTTCCCTGGAGAATCCCTCAATCCAGTCATGGAAATACACATCTACTAGGTCGTCCACCCCCTTTTGGTTATCCTGCCCGCGTACTCGCTGGTGGCCCACTCGCTTTTGCTTAGCTCAAGCATGCACACTTCTGCTGAGCATTCCCACAGTGATTCTTCCACAGGCACTACTGATATGTCAGCCCACAGACTCTGGCTAACGTTCCACGGTGACTTCTTTCACCGGCTTCACTACGGTTGCTGGTATCTTTCACTAAACTCACTTCTTGTGTCGGCTGCACCACGGCCCGGGATCATGGACGTCCTCACAGTAGCAGGGTCCACCCCCGACTATACTCTTTCTGGAAAGTCCCTTACACTAAATCCCGACCGACACTTTGCCCACTTAACCCCTTGGTGTCCTACAAGTCCTCTCTACACTGGATATGCTTACTGTCCCCACCTTGAGTCCTACCACTATACTACACTAACCATTTAATAACTCTCTAACTGAATCCACTAGTATACCCCCATCTAGTGATCCTTTGCAAAGCCACATTTACCCAACTGTTACTATTTTATTACAAGTGCCCTCCTCTAATGATGCACTAACTTACCTAACACTATATACAATACATCACTATAAAGTGCATGACAGATAAACATATATACATATACACATAGCAACATAACATTTAAAGGGTTAAAATCTTGACCCTCCTTTACACTTAGAAAAAGCTATATTATTTGGAAACCTTGTTGGAAATGTTGCATTGAGACCCTTGAGCTTTAAGTTACTCCACTGACGGCCATGCAGTCTGCCTTTATGAATCTTTGTTCTGTAACAGGAGCCACTGGGGTAACTAGTCCATTCATGACATTTCTTCCCTCCTAGATATCCCCCATCACCTGAGAGTGTTATTATTGAGAACCGCAGCAACTCAGCCACGAAGTGGAGACCCTGTAACGGTACAGGTGGGGCTGCCGAGTGCTGAGCAGCAGAGGGCAGATAAGTCACCAACACTCTGCTGACTCCATAACTGCAGTGTCCAGACCTCCTCCGGTACTAATAGCAGCACAAACACTGCTCCCACGCCAGGAGCTTCATGGCCAGGCAGCTGCACGCAGCCGTACATCACCAAGCACAATGCTAAGTGTAAGAAGGAATGGTGTATAGCCACCACCACTGCACTCTGGAGGAAACGTTATCTGTTCAGTGACAGATCACACTTCTCTTTCTGGAATCTGATGGGCAAGTATGGGTTTTGGCAAATATCAGGAGAACTATGTAAACTACAGTCTTCTCTTTCAGAGGTCAACTTAAGCCCATTAGTTCCAGTGAAGGAATATATAAACAGGGTATTTCCATCTCCAAGATCCTATCCCAATATGTAGTATGTATGATAATAATCACATTAGCAAATACCAACAAATAGAAATGTAGTTCTTCAGATTCGCTGTGTCTCTTACTCCATGTGCAAGGCATTGCAGTAGATTAGGTTTCCATGCTTATAATAATAATCTTTTATTTATATATCGCCAACATAATATGCAGCGCTTAACAGTTTTGCACACGTTATCATCGCTGTCCCCGATGGGGCTCACAATCTAAATTCCCTATCAGGATGTCTTTGGAGTGTGGGAGGAAACCGGAGTACCCGGAGGAAACCCACACAAACACGGGGAGCAGATACGAGCTCCTTGCAGATGTTGTCTTTGGTGGGATTTGAACCCATGACCCCAGTGCTGCAAGACTGCAGTGCTAACCACTGAGTTGGTTATGATGACTAACTAACTACATATGAGTGGTTGTAAGCATGGGTACCTAAGCTACTGCAATGCCCTGCACATGGGGTAAGCGACATAGCAAATCAGGAGAACTATACTAGATTTGTAATTAGAGGTATTGTCTAAAATTATTTTTATTATTACACCTACTCAGTAGCGTAGCTACCGGGGGTCAGAGGGGGTGGTGGCCCCGGGCCCCACGCTCTGAGGGGGCCCACCCGGAGCTACGCTACTGTAGCTGTATCGGAGTGCACAGAGCGCCCATACAGTTACACTGCGGCAGAGCAGGTAGAATCAATCTCCCTGCTCTGCTGCCCGGCCGCTATGGGCCCCTGAGCAGGCGGTCGGGGGCACTGTGCAAGCAGTGGGCCCCCCGCCCATCATCGAAGGGTCAGCTGTATTGGCATCTAGCCGATACAGCTGACCGCATTGATGAGAGAAGGAGCGCATTATGCGGAGTGCATTATAATACAGCGGCTCCCTATGGGGGGGAGTGCATTATACTACAGAGGCTGCCTATGGGGAGTGCATTATACTACAGAGGCTGCCTATGGGGGGGAGTGCATTATAATATAGACTCTGCCTATGGAGAGTGCATTATACTACAGAGTCTGCCTATGGGAGTGCATTATATTACAGAGGCTGCCTATGGGGGGAGTGCATTATACTACAGAGGCTGCCTATGGGGAGTGCATTATAATGTAGACTCTGCCTATGGGGAGTGCATTATACTACAGAGGCTGCCTATGGGAGTGCATTATATTACAGAGGCTGCCTATGGGGGTGCATTATACTACAGAGGCTGCCTATGGGGGGGGGAGTGCATTATAATATAGACTCTGCCTATGGGGAGTGCATTATACTACAGAGGCTGTCTATGGGGAGTGCATTATACTACAGAGGCTGCCTATGGGGGGGAGTGCATTATAATATAGACTCTGCCTATGGGGAGTGCATTATACTACAGAGGCTGCCTATGGGGGGGAGTGCATTATAATATAGACTCTGCCTATGGGGAGTGCATTATACTACAGAGGCTGTCTATGGGGAGTGCATTATACTACAGAGTCTGCCTATGGGAGTGCATTATAATACAGAGGCTGCCTATGGGGGGGGGAGTGCATTATAATATAGACTCTGCCTATGGAGAGTGCATTATACTACAGAGTCTGCCTATGGGAGTGCATTATATTACAGAGGCTGCCTATGGGGGGGAGTGCATTATACTACAGAGGCTGCCTATGGGGAGTGCATTATAATATAGACTCTGCCTATGGGGAGTGCATTATACTACAGAGGCTGCCTATGGGGAGTGCATTATACTACAGAGGCTGCCTATGGGAGTGCATTATATTACAGAGGCTGCCTATGGGGGTGCATTATACTACAGAGGCTGCCTATGGGGGGGGAGTGCATTATAATATAGACTCTGCCTATGGGGAGTGCATTATACTACAGAGGCTGTCTATGGGGAGTGCATTATACTACAGAGTCTGCCTATGGGGGTGCATTATAATATAGACTCTGCCTATGGGGGAGTGCATTATAATATAGACTCTGCCTATGGGGGGAGTGCATTATACTACAGAGGCTGCCTATGGGGAGTGCATTATAATATAGACTCTGCCTATGGGGAGTGCATTATACTACAGAGGCTGCCTATGGGGGGAGTGCATTATACTACAGAGGCTGCCTATGGGGGGGAGTGCATTATAATATAGACTCTGCCTATGGGGAGTGCATTATACTACAGAGGCTGCCTATGGGGGGGAGTGCATTATAATATAGACTCTGCCTATGGGGAGTGCATTATACTGCAGAGGCTGCCTATGGGAGTGCATTATACTACAGAGGCTGCCTATGGGAGTGCATTATATTACAGAGGCTGCCTATGGGGGTGCATTATACTACAGAGGCTGCCTATGGGGGGGGAGTGCATTATAATATAGACTCTGCCTATGGGGAGTGCATTATACTACAGAGGCTGTCTATGGGGAGTGCATTATACTACAGAGTCTGCCTATGGGAGTGCATTATATTACAGAGGCTGCCTATGGGGGGGAGTGCATTATACTACAGAGGCTGCCTATGGGGAGTGCATTATAATATAGACTCTGCCTATGGGGAGTGCATTATACTACAGAGGCTGCCTATGGGGGGAGTGCATTTTACTACAGAGGCTGCCTATGGGGGGGAGTGCATTATAATATAGACTCTGCCTATGGGGAGTGCATTATACTACAGAGGCTGCCTATGGGGGGGAGTGCATTATAATATAGACTCTGCCTATGGGGAGTGCATTATACTACAGAGGCTGTCTATGGGGAGTGCATTATACTACAGAGTCTGCCTATGGGAGTGCATTATAATACAGAGGCTGCCTATGGGGGGGAGTGCATTATAATATAGACTCTGCCTATGGAGAGTGCATTATACTACAGAGGCTGCCTATGGGGAGTGCATTATACTACAGAGGCTGCCTATGGGAGTGCATTATAATATAGACTCTGCCTATGGGGAGTGCATTATAATATAGACTCTGCATATGGAGAGTGCATTATAATATAGAGGCTGTCTATGGGGAGTGCATTATACTACTAGAGTCTGCCTATGGGAGTGCATTATAATACAGAGGCTGCCTATGGGGGGATGCATTATAATATAGACTCTGCCTATGGAGAGTGCATTATACTACAGAGGCTGCCTATGGGGAGTGCATTATACTAAGAGGCTGCCTATGGGGGTGCATTATAATATAGACTCTGCCTATGGGGGTGCATTATACTACAGAGGCTGCCTATGGGGAGTGCATAATACTACAGAGGCTGCCTATGGGGGTGCATTATAATACAGAGGCTGCCTATGGGAGTGCATTATACTATATTGAGGACTTTCTGGTGTATTATGCTATATGGATGCTATCTAGGGGGCCATCATACAGTGTGGAAATTACAGTGAGGGGGCCATCATACAGTGTGGGCATTATAGTGGCGGGACCATCATACAGTGTTGGAGCCATTAAATAGTTTGGGGATATGAAGGGGTCAGTATATTTATATTGAGGGGGCATTATACTGTGTATTGGGGAGCTGTACAGGGGGGAGACTTGGGACATTATTAAATGCAAAGTGGGCACTTATTGTTATAGGGGAACTTGGGTTACTGTGACTGTCAGTATGGGGTATCAGGTGCAAATAATAGGGACACAATTGGGGTTGTTATAGGGCACTGCACCGGGAGTCTTCAGTATTGGGTTATTGTGAAGTTATAGGGCACACACGGCAAGCAGCGTCAGATTGGGGTATCATGCAATAGGGACACAAGGCAGCAGCGGCTCAGTATTGGGGTATCAGGTGCAGTAATAGGGACACATACGGCAGCAGCGGCTCAGTATTGAGGTATCAGGTGCAGTAATAGGGACACATACGGCAGCAGCGGCTCAGTATTGGGTATCAGGTCAGTAATAGGGACACATACGGCAGCAGCGGCTCAGTATTGGGTATCAGGTGTAGTAATAGGGACAATATGGCAGCAGGGCTCAGTAAAGGGGTATCAGGTGAGTAATAGGGACACATATGGCAGCAGGGCTCAGTATTGGGTATCAGGTGTAGTAATAGGGACACATACGGCAGCAGGGCTCAGTATTGGGTATCAGGTGTAGTAATAAGGACACATACGGCAGCAGAGGCTCAGTATTGGGGTATCAGGTGCAGTAATAGGGACACATACGGCAGCAGGGCTCAGTATTGAGGTATCAGGTGTAGTAATAGGGACACATACGGCAGCAGAGGCTCAGTATTGGGGTATCAGGTGCAGTAATAGGGACACATAGGCAGCAGGGCTCAGTATTGGGGTATCAGGTGTAGTAATAGGGACACATACGGCAGCAGCGGCTCAGTATTGGGTATCAGGTGTAGTAATAGGACACATACGCAGCAGTGGCTCAGTATTGGGTATCAGGTGCAGTAATAGGGACACATACGGCAGCAGGGCTCAGTATTGGGGTATCAGGTGTAGTAATAGGGACACATACGGCAGCAGCGGCTCAGTATTGGGGTATCAGGTGCAGTAATAGGGACACATACTGGCAGCAGCGGCTCAGTATTGGGGTATCAGGTGCAGTAATAGGGACACATACGGCAGCAGAGGCTCAGTATTGGGGTATCAGGTGCAGTAATAGGGACACATAGGAGCAGCGGCTCAGTATTGGGGTATGAGGTGCAGTAATAGGGACACATACGGCAGCAGCGGCTCAGTATTGGGGTATGGAGTGCAGTAATAGGGACACATAGGCAGCAGCGGCTCAGTATTGGGGTATCAGGTGCAGTAATAGGGACACATACGGCACAGCGGTCAGTATTGGGGTTTTCAGGTGAGTAATAGGGACACATACGGCAGCAGCGGCTCAGTATTGTGGTATCAGGTGCAGTAATAGGACACAAGGCAGCAGCGGCTCAGTATTGGGTATCGGTGCAGTATAGGACACATACGGGAGCAGCGCTCATATTGGTACAGGCAGATAGGAAATAGGCAGCAGGGTCAGTATTGGCGTATCAGTGCATAAAGGAAATAGGCACGCGGCAGTATGGGATCGAGTGATAGAGTTGCAGGGAACATAGACATCGGATAAAGTGAACTATTCCATATAGAATAAACATAGCGGTAAGTATTATCTTAACTCTGCTGTAATCTATTATATGTTCTGTAGGACTGGTATTATTTGCCACTGACCATATGGCGGTGATATCAATATTGGTCTTTTTATATATAGATTATTTTTGGCAACAGCGCGGTCATTTGCTGAGGTTCTCTGGTTAGGGGCCCACTCAGAAGTTTCACCCCCCTAAACCAAAACCCTAGCTACGCCTCTGCACCTACTACATATTGGGATAGACTCTTGCATATGGGACTACTCCTTTAAGGCTTCAGTTTGGTGAAGTCTCTTTTCTGTTTCCCATGACTCTGCCCCAGTGTATAGTCAACAAGACATAGCTAGGTGAATTTGGTGTGCAAGAACCAGCAGCAAGAAATATTTTTTTTCAGTTTCTGTATACATGTGTCTGGAAGTCCCTTGGGGTATGACGATGCGCTTCCAGCTCCTTAACCTCACGCTCTAATTCCTGGCTAGCGCTACTCTCCTCTACTTGATTGACAGGTCCTTGGCTTCAATACATGGCAGTGAACACATTGTGAAGCTGGAAGTTCCTCATTGAGACCCAAAGCACTTCCAGAAACATATATATACTGAACTTCAAAACCCAATTTCTTGCCGGTGGAGCATCGCTTTGGGGTCATAAAGGCATCAACTTGTCTTTTAATGCTTTTTTTGAGGTGGAAGGGTAGAAGTTTTTTACAGGTTCCCCTTAAGTAATTATTCAGCACATATCATCAGTTGGTCATGCAATTAACTGGTGGAAATCTGACTGCTGTAATTAATGGTAGAATGAGGAGGCGCTAGGAAAATTGTGGGAACCTTTACCTTCACTTTTGTGAATCTTCAGCTATTTTTGAAGAACATGTTGTCGGCACATTACATGTTGATGGTTGACCATAATAGCCTCTTAAACAGGTAAAGTGAGGCACACAAAAGCCTAAGTGACAAAGCGCTTTCCTAGCACCTCTTTGTACTAGAGATCGGGGAGAGTAACAGAAGTTGGACCTCCATTGATAACCCAACTTTTCTTAGCAGTTTTCCTAATAGCAAGTGTTCCACAGGATCTTCAAGGTGCAATCGTTGTGGCCTAATGAATCCATGAACCCATCAATGAAGACTTTGATAAGCAGGATGGACAAACCATCAGGTGAAGACAGAGTAAATAATTTTTACTGTGTATATTATCGCTATTTGGTAGCGTTTTATCTTCTTAGATCTTCCCTCTTGACACCTGTCAATACATTACTGACCCTGGAGGTTAATCTACTGCACTCTCCTCTACCGCGAGACCCGTAAATCCCCTGAACTCCAAGACTGCTGTAAAACAAATAGTCATATTTATTGTGATTTTTTCATTACTGTTTTAATTCAGCTCATCCTGGAAAAAGGATTTGTGGCATGGAAAAAAAAAACATCCAGCAAGTATTTATAACTGTGTCTTGAGAATAATACATTAATCTGGTTTAGCAAAGGAAGAGTCATGTTAATAGACCTGGATTTATGGAGCCATAATATAGAAGGTATAACTAATTAGATGCAATATATGGATGCTAACTAAGTCCAGGTCTATAAATCTAACCCATATGTTAGGATAGAGAGTAAACATCAAGTCTTGGTGCTACTGACCGGTTTCCAGGAATGATAACAGAAAAAATAAGTTTTGGTATAAAATAATTATTTAAAAAAATGTCTTAGATGGGTTGTAGGAAAGATGTGTATCTTCGTACCGTGTTAGCCAGTAGATAGAAAAATATTTAGACTTGAGAGTCCTCAGTGGTTGATACCTTTTAATGGCTAACTGAAAAGATGGTAACAAATTGCAACCTTTCGAGACTACTCAGGTCTCTTCATCAGGCGAAGACTAATACAAAATCTGATTTTGCATTAGTCTTCGCCTGATGAAGAGACCTGAGTAGTCTCGAAAGCTTGCAATTTGTTACCATCTTTTCAGTTAGCTATTAAAAGGTATCAACCACTGAGGACTCTCAAGTCTAAATAATTTTTTAGATGGGTTGCTAACTTTTAGTTAGGAGTATACTTGAACTATAATCTTGTTTAACTCAGTGAAGTACCTGGCCAAGCTGAGTTATGTATAGTTGCCTAAATTCTGGGAATGTATGAGGCCGTACACCCAACCCAAGCTTCTCAGGAATGCCCTACCTCTCCTAGGAAGGCACTGGCCAAACCCGAGACACTATCCTTTGTCGAAAAAGTCCAAGGAAATTAAGGACATTTGGAAGTTATGGTTAAGCAATGTAGGCTATATAGAACCTGATTCATAAAAGTGTTTTCACCAGAAATTTATGAGGTTGAGCAAAAATGTAACGACTTTTGTCGTTTTCACACCAGTTTCAACCAGCTCCACCAAAATGGGTGAAGCTGGGGCAGAACAGATATGCTTGAACTATAAAATTGTTTAACCTAGTGAAGTACATGGCCAACCTGAGTTTATATAGTTGCCTAAATTCTGGTTATGTATGAGGCCCCAAACCCAACCCGAGCTTCTAAGGCATGCCCCAAGTCTCCTAGGATGGCACCAGCCGAACCTGGGACATCCACTTTTGTCACACGTTATGAATGAGGCCCCACACACAACTCAAGCTTCTAATAAATGCCCCACATCTCCTAGGATGGCACCAGGCCAACCAGAGACATCCACTTTTGTCCCAGGACATCCATGAACATTGGCAGTTCTGGTTAAGCTATATATGCTTTCACCAAAAATCTCTGAAAACACTTTGATGAAATTGAAATTTTTATGCCAGTTTTACCCAGCTCGGCCAAATTGGGTTAAACTGGAATGCAATGGGGGTGTGACGCCACAGCTCATCTAATTCATGATGAGCTGTTGAGCACCTTATGCCAGAAATGTACTGGAGTAAGATTTTTGGCAAGGTGTCAGAGGCTGCAGACAGTCGCACAGCATCTAGCTGCAGAAGGTCTCTGTGGTTGGGTTTGCAGACACCTTCCTAGTCCTTCTGACTCATAGACCTAGTGGCAACCTCCACCCGGCTCTAATTGACACACTTGGATTGGGTGTTTATAAACGTCCTCTCTGCTTCTGGGAATCGTCGGTGATATTTTCATTTTACCCTGTTGAGACTTGGAGCTATAGCAGTTGGCTATCTTCCTCTTTGGTGCTGTTGGAGGAAGTCTGTGTTTTGTCTCTGAGTCTACTCAAGATAAGTGTTCCCTTTGTTTGTCTATCCCAGCTGTTTTTAGTTGTAGTGTGGATTGACTAGTGCTAACCCCATCTTTCCCTAAGCAGGGCTTATTGCCAGGGTCAGGCAGGTATTAGTTTGCTGCTTGGCGATAGGTGCAGAACCTATATAGAGATATTTAGGGCAGACAGAGTGACTTTAGATCTGCCTATGGGTCCCCACTCCCCCTTCCCTAGTGTTGTGCTCCCTTTCCATTATCCCGTCGTGTTGTACTTAGTCTTCCCACACTGTACGTGATACAATGTGCAAGGAAACGCCATTCTTCAGACGTTCCCAATTCATTCAGAGTCATGCACCTCTTTAATGAAATGGGAGTGTCTGGTAAAAACACACCCTTTGAATAAAGTCAGTCTTGATGAATTGGGACCATAATGTTCTTCTAATGGCAGAAAACAGGTACTTTAAACAACGAAAGGATTCTCACTATGACCACTATAGATATTTTGCAGCCAAATTGTCCTGTATTATTTATATTCTGCTTAACTTTTCGATTACAGAAAATGTAATATGCAAATGTATGTAGAGAAGGAGCCCTGTTTTAGTATACATTGCGAATGGTGAGGTCTAAGGTCCCATGTTGTAGGTGGGTATGGAGGCTGAACAAGGTCACAGATCACATATTACTGGTGTGACTAGATTACCAGTGTTTCGTGCATGGTTTAGTTATTTCATAGTAAAAGGACCTGTATGGACACATGGCTAGACCTGTAGGTCCTCACCTGGATGCTGCTGCTGATATAAAAGAAGGAGCGGTGTGTGCCTCATGGTCTGTGGGAGATATCCAGAGAGCGAGTGTGTGACAGCCATTGAGCACCTGTTAGTGAATGCAGTGAAATAATCTTTAGTTGTTGTTGGGTCTGATAGTAAGAAGTGTCTGTGAGACCCACTAAAGGGGTTGCTGACCCTAGTTCTTGACACCTGCTCTAGAACAAGCTACCTGTGTCTGCGGAAGGAATGCCCTTATAGAAAAGAGGTCTCATACAGCGAGATATGACGGACTGCTCTCTGATGACTACCTAAGTGGAAAAACAACCTGACCTAAATTTCGGACCATAAACTACTAATATGGTGAGACTTCTTAATGTGACCTGCAGGTTGTCAGTGTGCCAGCCTACTTACTCTAATGCCAACTATTGCAGGATAGCAGGACCTGACAAAATGTTAGGGAGTGGGGCTGTTCTGCCTTCATACATGTTGACATGGTGTGCAATCTAGCATACAGCATAAACCATCATTCTATCTTCCAAATAAGCAGACTGTCCTCTGTAGTCCAACTTGTTTATTGGTGAACAGTATAGAACATGCGCGATAAAACTATAAAAATACAAATGACATACTGTATATGAGTATTGGGCACACAGCTGACACTTCACAATTAACAGGAAAGTATACAGTATGATGCAACTTTAACATGGGAAAACACAGGATTCTAATAACATCTCCTATGCACTGGCTGCTATACAGTTAATAGCCCCCTAAACACTGCACTGCTAGAGAAGATATTGATCTTACCAGATATGCTTTACCAGGATAGCAAACTCAAGTTGGAGAGGTTACAGGAGAGCACATGAACACGTGTATTCCCTAAAGTACATGGAAGAAAATAAAGTTTCTTCTTCCCAGAATACCTTGCTTCAATCCCACAATGCAATACTCTATCTGCTTGTTAAAGGCACAGGCTATAAATTCAGCCACCACTAGATGGTGCTATAACAAACAAACCAGAACACAATACAAAACATACTGCCCTTTACTCAGATGGGCAGAACACTCCTCGCTTGGCATCAACTGATGCCACATACAGGCTCTTTTGGCGAATGCAGTAAAACTAGTTCTGCCACTGGTCTGAGGAATAGTTTACTCTCCCCAGCCTTCCACACTTTGACCTCGACCATGCGTACCTTCTCATCCTTGCTTGGGAATAGCTTGGTGATGAGGCCTAGCGGCCACTCATTTTAGTGTGACTGGCTGTCCTTCATGAGCACAACATCACCTGGTTTGATGTTCCGCTTGTCGATCTGCCACGTCTTCCTAGGCTGTAAGGTAGAGAGATATTGTTTTCTCCATCTGTCCCAGAAAGTATTGGAGAGACTTTGAACTTGCCTCCATTGACGTCTGAAGAGGTCCTTGTTACCGAATTCTCCCAGTGGAGCGCTGGGAGTGTTGGTTTTCTGAGTGAGTAGCATGGCGCGAGTGAGAATGGTTGGATCTTCAGCGTCACTGGAGAGTGCAGTCAATGGTCTTGCATTTATGATGGCCAAAACTTCTGCCAAGAATGTAGTCAAACTTTCGTGTGTGAGTCTTGTGCTACCTTCTTGCAAGAAGATAGAGTCTAAGATTCTACCTGCAATTCCTATCATCCTCTTCCAAGCACCTCCCATGTGAGAAGAGTGTGGTAAACTGAAGGTCCAAGTGCATCCTGCTCACTCAAGTATCTTTCCACACTGGTAATGTCTAGATTGGAAGGAATTTGAAGTTCTTTCACTGCTCCTACAAAATTTGATCCTCTATCAGAGCAAATGTGTTTCACGGTGCCTCTGATGGCAATGAAACGTTGGAGTGCATTTATGAAACTTTAAGTGTCCATGGATTCAATTACTTCGATATGGACTGCTCTGATGGACATACAAGTGAACATAACTGCCCAGCGTTTTGTGTTAGCTTGGGCTCTTCTATTGTGCCGTGTAACCACAGACCACGGCCTGAATACATCCAGTCCGACATTGGTAAAGGGAGGATCCATACTAAATCTGTCTGATGGGAGATTAGCCATTTTTGGGTTTTGAGTTTGCGACAAGTCACACAGTTAAAGATGAGTTTACTCACACATCTCTTTGCTCCGACTATCCATAGACCAGCAGTTCATAGATTCCCTTTGGTAAACAATCGGCCTTGATGTTTCACCAAAACGTGATGGTGCTGTACAAGCAGAGTAGTGACATGATGATGACCAGGAATTATTACAGGGTGTTTTTCCACAAATTCCACCTTAGCTTCCAGAAGACGACCTCCAATCCTTAACAGCTCGTTTTGGTCAATGATTGGATCAAGCTTTTTCAAGACACCATCTCTAGAAATGGGTTGTCCCTTGTTGAGGTTGTCTATTTCTCTGGGTAGGTTCCCTTTTGAACAACACGAAGTATTGTAACCTTGGCTCTTTCCAAGTTGAGGTCGGTAAAAGCATGCTTGCAGTAGTGGCAACCTTTACAAGATCTCTGGCTTGCAGGTAATGCTGACTTGTAGGACTGGGCCACATGAAGTAGACAAGCAACGGCTCGAACAAGTGACTTCCAGGTTGAGAACCTGCTGAACCGATGAGATTCCAGGTAATGACTTGAAATCCTGTATGCAGAGCAGACACTCGAGGACGGAGCTCCTCGTCGGCATCTGGATCCACCAGTTTGAACGTTTCAGGCCTGTCGATGTGGGGCATCGAACGGTACAAGGAAGCAGGGCCTGTGAACCAGGTAGTATCCTTAAGATGACTTGAAGCAACGGATCTAGTCGCATAGTCCGCAGGATTGAGGTGAGTAGGTACATATTGCCACTGACTAGGGCAGGTAGATCTTCTTATTCTCAGTATCCTGTTGCTGACGTAGACATAAAAGCGTTGTGTTTCATTGCAGATGTATCCCAGTACCACCTTGCTATCAGTGTAGAACTGTGCTTCTTTGGTCTCCAGTAGAGATGAGCAACTTTGCCTTTTTGAGGGTCGAGTCGGGTTTTGTGAAACCCGACTTTTTCAAAAGTCGAGTCGAACGAAGTTGGCCGACTAACGGAAATGGTCAAGTCGGAGTTGAAAACCCGACCCCAATACAAGTCAATGGGGAAGAAAAGTCAGCAGTCAGTGGAGGACAGTAAACACACCTACAGTGCCCATTTCAATGCCAAAGACATCAATTCTTATTACTTAAGCTTGTCAACCTTAATTTACTTTATAATAATAGTAATGCATTGAAAACTGGGGTTATTTGGCTTAAGTTGTGGGGGGGAGGGCAGGGCTGGCTCCAGGTTTTTGTGGGCCCCGGGCCAAAGAGTCTCAGTGGGCCCCTTTAACACATACCACAATTCATGATGCTCCGGATCCATATATTTCCGGAGTCACACACAGACGCTCACTCAGTATGGATTTGACCGTAATACAAAGAGCAGATATACGGTACTGTATCAGAAGTGGACAGCTGTATATGGTGTAGGGGAAAATTGAAATCTCCATATATATTTCGGAGTCACACACAGATAGTCAGCATGTATTTGTCCGTGATACCAGTCGGTACACGGTAGTGTGTGAGGAGCGTACACCTCTATATGGTGTGGGGAAAAATGACCGGTCGGTAACTGTGTAGAAAAAAAGAATAAAAGTATTAGTGCTGTGTAAAAAGGAGTCTGCACAGCAGTGTACACACAGCAATACAGCCATCAGGCAGCCTAATAACCAGCGCTGCTGCACACAACAAAATCCTCCCCTGTCACTGCACACTAACTGTACAGCACAATTGCTATCAGCACAAGCACATGAGAACTTTTCTTTCCAGCCCTAACTCTCTCCCTGCTGATAAACAGCATCAGCAACCTCTCCCTCCTGTTAAGATTGGCAGAAGTAAAATGGAGGTCGGCGGTCAGGGCTTTTATAGACACTATGACGCCCTCCAAAGCAAGCCAATCACTGCAATGCACTTCTCTAAGATGGTGGTGGACACTGCCCATGTCATCACGTTGCCCACAGTGTACGTCCTGGCTCACTGACTGAAAAAAGGCGCCTGAAAGCATTCTGGGAAAATCGACTTTGGCGCTCGTTTCGCCGAACGCATGCCCGACTGCACACTATGGTCGTGTTTCGGCCAACGAAACCCGACTTTGGCGAAAGTCGGCGACTTTTGAATCTGACCGACCTGTTTCGCTCAACTCTAGTCTCCAGATTCATCACACCTGAGATAAGCTCGGCCAACTCAACTGCGAGGACAGCAGCGCAGAGTTCCAGTCTGGGTACCGTGTGTTCGCGGAGTGGTGCCAGTTTAGTACGGCTCATCACAAACCCGATGTGACTCTGTTCATTGACATCTATGGTTTTGAGGTATGCTACTGCTGTGATTGCTTTGACTGATGCGTCGCAGAAGATGCAAAGTCTTTGTGTCTTGACTTCTGTGGATGGCGCAGGAGCATACGGTTGTTTCACACGAAGGTCGGGCAAGGCCTCGAGAGACCTCTTCCACTCTGCCCACAGGTCTGCCTTTTCTGCTGGCAGTGGATCATCCCAATCAGATGTGTCTTGGGTGAAGTCTCTTAGCATCATTTTCCCTTGGACATTAACTGGAGCTACGAATCCCAGGGGGTCGTATAGACTATTCACGAAAGAAAGAACTCCTCTGCGCGTGAAGGGTTTCTCGTCTTTACTGATCTGAAAGGTGAAGGCATCTGTCTTCAGATCCCAAAGCAATCCAAGACTCCTCTGCATGGGAAGAGTGTCAATGCTTAGGTCTAGGTCCTTTAGATTGCTGGAATAGTCTTGAGAGGGAAATGCTTCCATCAACTCTCGACTGTTGGAGGAAATCTTGTGTAACCTTAGGTTAGACTGAGCGAGCATTTCTTGAGCCCTTTTTAGTAGACTGATTGCGGCCTCATTTGTTGGTGTGGACTTCAAACAGTCGTCTACGTAGAAGTCCTTTTCTACGAAGGATCTGACGTCTGACCCATACTTTTCTTCGCCTTCTTTGGCAGAATTACGGAGGCCGTAGATAGCGACTGCTGGGGAAGGGCTGTTCCCGAAGATGTGTACCCTCATCCGGTACTCTGTGATGTCTTTGTCTGGGTCGTTGTCACGATAACAGAAGAACCTCAAGTAGTTTCTGTGTTCCTCTTTGACGAGAAAACAGTGGAACATCTGTTGTATGTCAGCCGTATATGCCACTGTATCTCTGTGGAAAGACAGTAGTACTTACAGAAGTCTGTTGTTGAGGTCTGGGCCCGATAGTAGGACATCATTTAATGAGACATCTTCACATTTGGCACTTGAGTCGAATACTACTCTTATTTGACCTGGCTTCTTGGGTTGGTATACTCCGAAGATGGGCAGGTACCAACACTCCTCTGAGGGCCGAAATGCAGGTGCAATCTCTGCGTGGTTGTTCTGGAATATCCTTCCCATGAAGGTAAAGAAGTGTTCCTTCGTCTCAGGTGACTTCTTAAGCTTGTGTCTTAGGGAGCTGAATCGGCTGTAGTTCAGTTCCCTGTTGTTGGGTAGGCGCCATCTCTGAGGTCGAAATGGTAAAGGTTTAACCCAACTGTTCGATTTGTCTATCCATGATGTCCAGGAACATCCTATCTTCTATGGACATCGCTACCTTGTCGTCTTCCTTTGTCCTGTGGAAGACTGTACATCCCATGTGGTCTTGTTCACCTTCACAGGCGTGGTCTTCGTTGGTAGGTACTGAGAAAGGGCAAGGTAGGGGAGTGATGTTTGGTAATTCCTTTACGAGCAGACTATTGTGACATGGCTGGAAGAGAGACAGACGTCCATTTTCTAGTGTGCTGGTGAGCATACTGTTGACTGAGGCCGGCTTGTGTGCTCCTCCTAGACAGACGTCTCCTATGATGACCCATCCAAGGTCGAGCCTCTGAGCGTACGGAGCATTTCTGGAGCCGTTAATATATTCTCTAGTCTTGTGGACTTGTAGTATATCTCTTCCTAGGAGTAGGGCTATTGGGGCTTCTGGATCCAACTCAGGTATCAGGTGGGCTATACGCTTCAGATGGGGGTGATGTGTCGCCACCTCCGGTGATGGTATCTCTGACCTGTTGTCGGGAATCTGGTTGCACTAAAGCATGGTTGGTAACGATAGGCAGGTTTGACCATCTATGGACTCCACCTTGTATCTAGTCGCTTTTCTCCTCGCCGTCTCAACGGTACCTGAACACGTCCTCAGGGAGTAGGGAGAACTAGGGCCTACAATGCTGAAGTTGTCAAAGAAGATGGACTGGGCTAAAGACCTGTTACTTTGGTCATCTATGATTGCATATATCTTGAGGGCTTTGTCCTTGCGGCCTGCAGGGTAGACTTGGACAAGGTAGATTTTTGAACAGGACCTTCCTCCTGTGAGTCCCTTACAGATCTCCGTACACTGAGAGCTGACCACAAGGGTATCTTCATCAGTGTTCTTCTCCTTCCCATCGTGCTCCTCTGCTTGTGACAACACTCGTGGAGGTGGTCCAGGGTGCAAGGCTGCATTGTGATCCGTGCTGCTGAATTCTGCATATTTCACGCTAGCTTCACAGTTCCTGGCGAGGTGAGAGGTTGTGGCACAGCATTTGAAGCCGATGTTGTTCTCTTTGAGGAAACCTTTGCGATCCTCCAAAGACTTCTCCCTGAAGGCTCTGCATTTTAGTAGAGAATGAAGTTTCTTGTGTAGAGGACAATGTTTACTGACATCCTGAGGCTTGTTCTCATCTGGAGGGGGTTTACTCGCATCGTGAGGAGGGCCTGTGGAAACAATGTTAGTTTTGTGGACTGCCACGGGTGTTCTACTGGGTTTGACACCCGGGGCAGTGGAGCATGACAGAGTGAAGTCAAAACTAGGGTCATTTCTGATCTTAGCTTGTTGGGTGACAAATTCTATGAATACAGTGAAAGGAGGGAATGGTACATTATGATTTTGTTTATACCGTGAACCATATGTAACCCACTTTTCTTGTAGGTTTTAAGGAAGTTTTTGTATTATCGGATTGACACCCCTAGCGGTGTCTAAGAATGCCAGTCCGGGCAAGTCTCCTTCCTCCAGAGCAACCTGTAACTATCAATAAATCACTCAATTCTCTAAGCTTTTGATAACCTTTAGATCCTATCTTAGGAAAATCATCAATTCTTTTGTATAAAGCATTCTCTATGACTTCTACTGTCCCATAGCATTCATCAAGTCTTTCCCACACTTTGCGTAGAACTATGTATGGATGTTTTATATTGATGTCTCTTAGTCTTTTGGCATGCTTGACCGACTCACTTCCGAGCCACTTTACTAGGAGATCTAACTCCTCACTATTAGAAAGGTCCAGACCATGAATGGCGTTCCAGAACGAGGCTCGCCATGACCTATAGTTCTCGGGTTTATCAGTGAACTTTACAAGTCCTTTTGTAACCAGTTTTTGGCGGGCAAGGAACTTTGCAACGTCTATGGTGGCTTGGTCAGTGCTGGCACAAGCTGGTGTGTTATAGTCATGTCTAGTTTGTGGTGTATCACCATACCTGTGAGACGCTTCTGACTTCGTATAGTCTGTGCAGTACCTTCTCGGTGAAGGAGGCGTCTCTTTAAGGCGGGATGGGAGCTGTACCTTCTGCTCAGTGGAACAGCCTCTGTGGTCGACATCTCTGCGCTGGACGACTCCTTTTTGTGGTAACGAAGTTCGGGGTTGGATTGCTGGTAGCCGGCGTAGGCTGGTCGATGTGGTGCATAAGGGCTGTCATCCATGCCGGAATGTTGACGGACGTACTCTGCGACGCTCTGCGCTGGATCTTGCGGTCCTAGATCTGGTCCGCGAATGTTGCTGCGTCTCTCTCAATCAGGATCCTTCATAGCTTCCAAATACTCTGCTTTAGCAATTGCAGCTGTTGTCTCTTTGTCTGCCGCAAGTCTTTCAATCCATGCTTGCAAGCGTGCAGTTTCGGATTGCAGGCGTGCGGTTTCGGCCTCTCTCTCTGCCTGCAGACGTGCAGTTTCGGCCTCTCTCTCTGCCTGAAGACGTGCAGTTTCGGCTTGCAGGCGTGCAGTTTTGGCCTCTCTCTCTGCCTGCAGACGTGCGCTTTCGGCCTGCAGACGTGCGGTATCTGCATCTTGCTCCACCTGTCTCAGCTTTAGGTGCATCTCTCTTTCGGCGAAGGAGGATCTTGCTTTGGCTGCCTCGGCTTTGGCACGGGCGACAGCTTCGAGTTCTGCTAATGACTACCTGCTGGAGCTTGCTCGTGACCTTGTTTTGAGTGAGGATGTGCTGTTTTGAGACATTGTGCGCTTAGCTGCGTACTGCTGAGTATATTAGCAGGAAACAATATATGCGCGGCAGCTTCCGCGTGGCGGGAATGATGAAGCGCTTAATGGCGGGCTGCACTTTCGGTACTTGTGACTGTATGGCGGCAGCTGCAGTATCCGCAGGCAGTGCGGTGTGGGTACAAGCAGCTCCTTAAGTCGTATTCACTATCACAGGCGTCTAGCATCTGTTTTACTGTTCTGCCTTCATACACGTTGACACGGTGTGCAATCTAGCATACAGCCTAAACCACGATTCTATCTTCCAAATAAGCAGACTGTCCTCTGTAGTCTAACTTGTTTATTGATGAACAGTATAGAACATGCGCGGTAAAACTATAAAAATACAAATTACATATACAAGTTTTGGGCACACAGCTGACACTTTACAATTAACAGGAAAGTATACAGTATGATGCAACTTTAACATGGGAAAACACAGGATTCTAATAACATCTCCTATGCACTGGCTGCTATACAGTTAATAGCCTCCTAAACACTGCACTGCTAGAGAAGATATTGATCTTACCAGATATGCTTTACCAGGATAGCAAACTCAAGTTGGAGAGGTTACAGGAGAGCACATGAACACGTGTGTTCCCTGAAGTACATGGATTAAAATGGAGCTTCTTCTTCCCAGTATACCTTGCTTCAATCATCCCACAATGCAACACTATCTGCTTGTTAAAGGCACAGGCTATAAATTCAGCCACCACTAGATGGTGCTATAACAAACAAACCAGCACACAATACAAAACATACTGCCCTGTACTCAGATGGGCAGAACAGGGACCTGTATGCAAAGTGACACTGTGACTTGGGACAATGGGCTGTCGTGACATGAAACATTGAGGGAAACTGCGACTGTACGCATTTCAAACTGTTCATGTGAGTTTTTGTGGAATGTTCTGAATGTGATATTCAGTATTCACAGAACTTAACCCAAGAGCTGTTGTGCTGTGTACTTTCTCAGTGGCAACCACTCATTGTTAGTAATAGACTATTCCTCTAAGTAATGCAACTTAAAAGCTTTGTGTCACTGCAAAGTAGCACAACCACCATGCTTTCTGCCTCCTAGTAATGCAACCACCAAGTGCAGAGACTCACTGTCATTGTGCAACTGCCAAGCTCAGCTCCTCAACGGTGACGAGCAACCAACAAAAACTGTGCCAATTCGATCGTGTAACCATAAAGCGTGTTCCCTCAATGAGAAACTGGAAATGCCTCAATGAGAAACTGGAAATGCCTTGTTTGCTTCACATAGAAGTAAATTTGTTACTATTCTGTGTTTGGGGTGGAAGGATGATAGTTCTGCTTTGCTCTTGGACTACCAGAACATCAGATGTTTACCAAAGTGTTGAACTATTGTACATACAGTACAGACCAAAAGTTTGGACACACCTTGTCATTGAAAGATTTTTCTGTATTTTCAGGACTATGAAAATTGTACATTCACATTGAAGGCATCAAAACTATGAATTAACACATGTGGAATTATATACTTAACAAAAAAGTGTGTAACAACTGAAATTATGTGTTATATTCTAGGTTCTTCAAAGTAGCCACCTTTTGCTTTGATGACTGCTTTGGACACTCTTGGCATTCTCTTGATGAGCTTCAAGAAGTAGTCACCGGAAATGGTCTTCCAACAATGTTGAAGGAGTTCCCAGAGATGCTTAGCACTTGTTGGCCCTTTTGCCTTCACTCTGCGGTCCAGCTCACCTCAAACCATCTCGATTGAGTTCAGTGGTTATATAGTAAAACCAAAATAGCACAAAAGGATACTGACTTAATGAATAACTATTGTTATATCATATTGGAGTATAATTCCACAACGAGAATCAGTAAAATACATTATTTCATAAAAAACAGAAACCAAAAAACGATAGTCTCAAAAGGCCTATTAATAATCAGGAGAAAAGATTTTGCATTCACAGAAATATGAATCACAAAGCCCGAAATACAATAATATGCAGCAAGGAGTAATCTAATCTATAATAATTACAATAGCATTGAATATTTCAACCACATTAAGTGATTCCAAAACATAATAAGTTACAAGATTTAGTGGCGTCCGTTTGCACTGCTGCACATAGCGCACTGCCAGGTAATATGTTTAAACCTTACTATTTACAATAATGCTGTTACCATTATGTAGCGCTTAATTCTGTTCTTATACTGCTTGTAACGGTACCTGTGCAATTTGAGCGCTGTGGCTGGGTGCCCATTGATATAAATGCTGGTCATTATTGTTTAGGGCTGAATTCAGCTTACATACCGTTTTTCCATTTACCGCTTTGATTATGGGCTCTGACATATTTCCCTCTTTTTTGTTGATCCATTACCAATCTTGATATGATTATTTGATTATTTATATATTAAATCTTGTAACTTATTATGTTTTGGAAATCAACATTAAATTGATTGGTTTGAACATATATTGTCAGTATTGCTATATTGGTAATTTATTATAATAAGCATTAGTACATTTACTCTCCTTTTGCTGCATATTATTGTATTTTCCTGGCTTTGTGCATATCATGATTGTCATGTGAATAGTGCAAAAAATCCTTTTTCTCACATGATCTTAATTTTATAATAGTGGTGTCCCCTTTTTGAGACATATCTGTTTTTTATTGTTGTCTGTTTTAATTATTGAAATAAAATTGTATTTTATCTTGGATCTCTTCGTTTTGGTGTGAATTATACTCCAATATGATATAACATTTGTATATGAAGTGCCGTAAGAAATATTTCTATTTTGGACAAATTTCTAAATAATTAATGAATAACTAGCAATTTCAGGAGAACAAAAAGTCAAAAAAGTATCTCAAAAAATATATTTTATTAAATAATTGTATATATCAATAAAAATATAAAATAGTCCATACATATTCAGAAATTGTATATATATAAATACGGATATTGTGATCCACCAAACAAAGTAACATGTAAGGACACCAAGGGTACCTACTAAAAATGCCACATCATATATTAGGAGCGCAAGCAATTAATAGTATAGATATTGAATTTTCCCATACCTATATTGGGCATACTGGTTCAATCAAAACATCTCTATTGTACTCCTTATGCAAGCGCTACTAGCAACATAGATGATAATAAAAGCATACATTTAAATATAAGAGGTAAATTTACCCATTTTAGGAAGTAGGTTGTAGCAGCCACGAGATGTCCAGAGACCCTGATGCGCGTTTCGCGAGCTCTAGGCTTACTTCCTCAAAGGGGGCCTTCATTTCTTAAAGTAATGATGGCCACTCGTTTTTCTTTACTTAGCTGCTTTTTTTCTTGCCATAATTCAAAATTCTAACAGTCTATTCAGTAGGACTATCAGCTGTGTATCCACCAGACTTCTGCACATCACAACTGATGGTCCCAACCCCATTTATAAGGCCAGAAATCCCACTTATTAAACCTGACAGGGCACACTTGTGAAGTGAAAACCATTTCCGGTGACTACCTCTTGAAGCTCATCAAGAGAATGCCAAGAGTGTGCAAAGCAGTCATCAAAGCAAAAGGTGGCTACTTTGAAGAACCTAGAATATAAGACATATTTTCAGTTGTTTCACACTTTTTTGTTAAGTACCGTATATACTCATGTATAAGCCGACCCGTGTATAAGCCGACCCCCCTAATTTTGCCACAAAAAACTGGGAAAACTTATTGACTCGCGTATAAGCCTAGGGTGAAAAATGATTATGCCCCCATATGATGCTCCACAGATTATGCCCAATATGCTCCACAGATTATGCCCTCATATGCTCCAGATTATGCCCCCATATATTCCACAGATTATGCCCCCGTATGATCCACAGATTATGCCCCCATATGCTCCAGATTATGCCCCATATGTTCCACAGATTATGCCCCCATATGCTCCAGATTATGCCCCCATATGTTCCACAGATTATGCCCCATATGCTCCAGATTATGCCCCATATGTTCCACAGCTTATGCCCCCATATGCTCCATAGATTATGCCCCCATATGCTCCATATTATGCCCCCATATGCTCCAGATTATGCCCCATATGTTCCACAGCTTATGCCCCCATATGCTCCATATTATGCCCCCATATGCTCCAGATTATGCCCCATATGTTCCACAGCTTATGCCCCCATATGCTCCATATTATGCCCCATATGTTCCACAGCTTATGCCCCCATATGCTCCATATTATGCCCCCATATGCTCCATATTATGCCCCCATATGCTCCAGATTATGCCCCCATATGTTCCACAGTTTATGCCCCATATGCTCCATATTATGCCCCCATATGCTCCAGATTATGCCCCATATGTTCCACAGCTTATGCCCCCATATGCTCCATATTATGCCCCATATGCTCCAGATTATGCCCCCATATGCTGCACAATTATGCCCCATAGTATAGGCCTCATATGCTGCTGCTGCAAAAAAAAATGACATACTCACCTCTCGTCGCTGGGGGCCAGGTGCGGTGTCATGAGCAGGCGGTGACACCGGCGCGCTATGGGGGACAGGTGCGGGGTCACCGCTCGCTCAGGACCCCGGCACTTGTGCTATTTACCTGTCCTCTCTGCACCGCAGCACGCTGCGTCCTCGTCTGACTCCTCTGGCTGTGGATGATCTGGCAGGGGGCGCGGCGCCCACTAACGACGTCATCGCGCCCTCTGCCTGAAAATTCACAGCCACAGGAGTCAGACCGAGGGAGCAGCACTGCGGTGGACCGAGGGACAGGTAAATATCACTATACTCACCCATCCGCCGTGCGTCCCTGCAGCCTCTCCTCTTCTCCCGGCGGTCTCCGCAGCTCTTCAGTCCTGCAGCGGTCACGTGCTAACGCTCATTAAAGTCATGAATATGTGCATATTCATGACTTTAATGAGCGGTGCCATGTGACCGCTGCAGGAAGGAGCCGGAGATCGTGGGAGAAGCAGGGGGGCTGCAGAGACCGCGCCGGCGGAGGGGTGAGTATGATCCGACACCCCGCTCCCCCTCCCCGCCGACCCCCGTATATGACCCACGTATAAGCCGAGAGGGGGACTTTCAGCCCTAAAAAATGGGCTGAAAATCTCGGCTTATACATGGGTATATACGGTATATAATTCCACATGTGTTAATTCATAGTTTTGATGCCTTCAGTGTGAATGTACGATTTTCATAGTCATGAAAATACAGAAAAATCTTTAAATGAGAAGGTGTGTCCAAACTTTTGGTCTGTACTGTAGCTTCTTAGAAAATCCACTGAAATATATAGTAAAAAAAAATCTATGTATAGGCTACTGTTATGTTACGGTAGCTGAGGAGTGCAGGTAAAAAAGGAAATACACCAGAGCAGTTGGAATCTATGAGATTGCAGTACCCTGACTAACCACCACAACTAGAGGCAGCCGTGGAGCGTTCCTACGATGGTCCTAGACGCCTCGTCACAGCCTGAGAAACTAACTACACCTAAAGATAGAAATAGGAAAGCTATCTGCCCCGGAGCAGAACCCCAAAGATAATAGAAAGCCCCCAAACATGTAATGGCGGTTAGACAAGAGGAAATACTGACACAGAAAGAAAATAGTATGAGCAAACGCTGGGGCCCAAACTATCTAAATAGAAAAGGATAGGAAGGGTACTTACTGCAATCCCAGAAAACCCTGAAAAACACCAACTCTACTAATTTCAAAATCACTGAGATCACACGACCTCTACCACCTAAATTAGTTCTCTGGTGTAACAAAAACAGCAGCCACTGAAAAAACTGCAAAAAGCAAAAGTACAAAAACACAGTGGCTAGACTAAACAGAGAGGGCAAAAGCCCCCGGAGGGGACCCAGAAGGCCCCCACAGAAGTGCAGGACAAAATGCAAAAATATAGCAAAAACACAAAATAAGAAATTGTCTTATCTGATAGCAGGAGATGCAGACACGACACAGCAGGCTACAAGGGAAACTGGAAAGAAGGATTCAGACCAGAACAATTGATCACCGGCAACCCTGATGGGAAAATGATTCCCTTAAATAAGACCAATCAGTAACACCTGATTCCCAATCCTCACTAGTACCGCTTGTAACCACCAGAGGGAGCCTCTGCTCAGAACTCATCTCAAACCCATTCACAACAGTACCCCCCCCTTGAGGAGGGGTCACCGAACCCTCATTTGAGCAACCAGGTCGGTCAGGATGAGTTCTATGATACGCACGGATAAGTCTCCTAGCATGGATGTCCGAAGCAACACCCAAGAATTATCTTCCTGACCATAACCTCTCCATTTAACCAAATACTGGAGTCTTCGTCTAGAAAAACGAGAATCCAATATTTTCTCAACCACATACTCCAGATTGCCCTCAACCAAAACAGGGTCAGGAGGCACAGCAGCAGGAACCACTGGCTCAACAAACCTCTTCAACAAGGACTTGTGGAACACGTTATGGATCTTAAATGTCCCTGGAAGAAGCAAACGAAAAGAAACAGGATTAATAATCTCCATGATCTTATAAGGTCCAATGAACCTAGGCTTAAATTTAGGAGATGCTACTCTCATAGGAATATTCTTTGAGGACAACCAGACCAAGTCCCCCACTTTAAACCGAGGACCATCAGTCCTATGCGGTTAGCAAACCGCTGGGCCTTCTCCTGAGAGAGGGACAACCTCTCCACTACCTGGTCCCAAATCTGCTGCATACGCTCAACAACAGAGTCAACACCTGGACAGACAGAAGCCTCCGTCTGTCCTGAAGAAAATCGAGGGTGAAACCCAGAATTACAGAAAAACGGAGACATCAAAGTGGCAGAGCTAGCCCTATTATTAAGAGCAAACTCAGCCAAAGGCAAAAAAGAGACCCAGTCATCCTGATCAGCAGACACAAAGCATCTTAGATAAGTCTCCAATGTCTGGTTTGTTCTCTCAGTTTGACCATTGGTCTGAGGATGAAATGCCGAGGAGAAAGACAATTGAACACCCAGTTTAGAACAAAAAGTCCTCCAAAATCTGGAAACAAACTGGACTCCTCTGTCAGACACAATGTTCTCAGGAATGCCGTGTAAACGAACCACGTGCTGAAGGAACAACGGCACCAATTCAGAGGAGGAAGGCAACTTAGGTAATGGCACAAGATGTATCATTTTGGAAAACCTATCACAAATTACCCAGATGGTGGTCATTCTCTGAGAAACAGGAAGATCGGAAATGAAATCCATAGAGATATGGGTCCATGGTCTCTTGGGCACAGGCAATGGCATCAACAAACCACTAGAGCGAGAGCAAGGCTTGGAGCGAGAGCAAGTCCCGCAGGACTGCACAAATTCCCTGACATCGCGAGACAAGGTAGGCCACCAAAAGGACCGACTAACCAAGTCTCTGGTACCAAAAATTCCGGGATGCCCAGCCAATGCGGAACAATGAATCTCAGACATCACACTCTTTTTCCATTGGTCCGGGACAAACAATTTTCCAACAGGGCAGCGCTCGGGCCTATCCTCCTGACACCCCTCCAGAGCAAGTCTCAAATTAGGCGAGATGGCGGAAAGAACTACACCCTCCTTCAAAATAACAGAGGGATCAAATAGCTCAGGAGAGTCCGCAAGGAAACTCCTCGAGAGGGCATCCGCCTTAACATTCTTAGTGCCAGGAAGAAAGGAAACCACAAAATTAAAACGTGTGAAAAACAAGGCCCACCTGGCCTGTCTAGGATTGAGTCGCTTGGCAGATTCCAGATAGACCAGATTCTTATGGTCCGTAAGGACCACCACCTGATGTTTGGCTCCCTCCAGCCAATGTCTCCACTCTTCAAAAGCCCACTTCATGGCCAATAACTCCCGATTACCCACGTCATAATTACGTTCAGTAGGAGAAAATTTTCGAGAGAAAAAGGCACAAGGGTTACTTTTAGAGGTCTCTGGATCTTTTTGGGACAAAACGGCACCTGCCCCAATTTCAGAGGCATCAACCTCCACCTGAAATGGCAGAGAAACATCAGGCTGCCGTAGAACAGGAGCAGAAGTGAATCTCTGCTTAAGTTCCTGAAACGCAGAGACTGCCTCAGGAGGCCAATTCACCACATCAGAACCCTTTCTGGTCAAATCAGTTAATGGTTTAACAATAACAGAGAAATTACCAATAAATTTACGATAAAAATTGGCAAAACCCAAAAATCTCTGAAGAGCCTTTAATGAAGTAGGTTGGACCCAATCACAGATGGCCTGAACCTTGACCGGGTCCATTTCAATAACAGATGGGGACAAAATGAATCCCAGAAATGAGATCTTCTGTACGCCAAAAAGACACTTTGATCCCTTCACATACAGAGCATTCTCTCTCAAAATCTGGAATACAGTTCGAACATGTTTCACATGAGAGTCCCAGTCATTAGAAAAAATCAAGATATCATCCAAATAAACAATCAGAAACTTGTCCACAAAATCCCTGAAAATGTCATTCATGAAGGACTGGAAGACGGAAGGAGCATTAGTGAGCCCAAAGGGCATCACAAGGTACTCAAAATGCCCTTCAGGGGTGTTAAATGCCGTCTTCCATTCATCCCCGTGCTTAATGCGAATAAGGTTATACGCCCCCCTGAGGTCAAGCTTGGTAAACCAAGTAGCGTTTTTTCACCCTGGAAAACAGGTCAGAAATCAAGGGTAACGGGTATTGATATTTCACAGTAATATTGTTCAAGAGACGATAATCAATACACGGCCTTAATGAACCATCTTTTTTGGCCACAAAGAAAAAACCGGCACCTAAGGGTGAAGAGGATGGTCTGATATGACCCTTCTCCAATGATTCCTTGATATAAGACCGCATAGCGTCATGTTCAGGTACAGACAAGTTAAAAAGGCGACCCTTATGGAATTTACTACCTGGCACTAATTCAATAGCGCAGTCATAGCTCCTATGGGGAGGTAAGGATGCAGATTTACTTTCGCTAAACACATCAGAAAAATCAAACAAAAAGTCAGGAACATCCTCAGCCTGGGGGGAGGCAGAAAAAACAGGAGTGTTGGTATTAACACATTGGCAGCCCCAACTGGTTACAGACACAGATTTCCAATCCAAAACAGGATTATGAGACTGTAACCAAGGGAAACCCAGCACGATAATGTCATGCAGATTATATAGAACCAAAAATTTGCAGCACTCCTGGTGATCAGGTTCAACCCTCATTATCACCTGAGTAGAAAACTGGGGTTTATTCTCAGCCAAAGGGGTAGAATCGATCCCCAGTAGGGGAATAGACTTCTGTAGGGGTATCAAGGGAAATCCACAACGTTTAGCAAAATCATAATCCATCAGGTTAATAGCTGCTCCAGAATCAACGAAAGCCTGAGCAGAAAATGAGGACAGAGAGCATATCAGAGTGACAGTTAATAAAAACTTAGTCTGAACACTACCCAAGACAACTGAGCGTGCAAAACGTCTTCCCCGCTTAGGGCAGACTGAAATAGCATGAGAGGCATCACCACAGTAGAAACATAACCCATTGCGCTTTCGAAACTCATGACGCTGTGCCCCAGACACCACTCCATCACACTGCATGGGCTCAGCAGCTGGCTCACAAGGCAACACCACTCCACGCATACTTCTCCGCTCACGCAAACGTCTGTCAATTTGAATCGCTAATGACATAGAATCATTGAGACCAAAGGGGACAGGGAATCCCACCATAACATCCTTTACATTATCCGACAGACCCTTCCGGAAAAGGGCCGCCAAAGCGTCGTCATTCCATTTGGTCAGGACTGCCCACCTACGGAATCTCTGACAGTATAACTCAGCGTCATCAAGCCCCTGATTTAATGCCAACAAGGCTTTTTCAGCTTGATCAGTGACATTAGGCTCATCGTACAATAACCCCAAAGCCTGAAAAAATGCATCAACATCACTCAAAACAGGATCCCCAGGTGTGAGGGAAAAAGCCCAATCCTGAGGATCGCCGCGCAGGAGAGAGATGACAATTTGAACCTGCTGCGCTGCGTTTCCTGAGGACTTAGATTTTAAGGCAAGAAACAATTTACAATTATTTTTGAAATTCTGAAACTTAGCTCGATCCCCTGAAAACAAATCTGGCATGGGGATCCTAGGTTCCACAACAGGCAACCTAGCAAGATATGCAGCAATACTCCGAACCTCAGTGGCAAGCTGATCCACACGGCCAGACAACTGTGCAAACTCCATTGGGAGAAAAGATCCTCCCCAGCACCCAGAGATACAGAGGGAAAAAAAAAAAAAAAAAAAATGCAACAAACAGAAAAATATCTCTGACAACTTTTCTTCCTTCAAAATATTTTTTCCCTTCTGTGAGTACCATACAATTTTTATGGCCGGTGATACTGTTATGTTACGGTAGCTGAGGAGTGCAGGTAAAAAAGGAAATACACCAGAGCAGTTGGAATCTATGAGATTGCAGTACCCTGACTAACCACCACAACTAGAGGCAGCCGTGGAGCGTTCCTACGATGGTCCTAGACGCCTCGTCACAGCCTGAGAAACTAACTACACCTAAAGATAGAAATAAGAAAGCTATCTGCCCCGGAGCAGAACCCCAAAGATAATAGAAAGCCCCAAACATGTAATGGCGGTTAGACAAGAGGAAATACTGACACAGAAAGAAAATAGTATGAGCAAACGCTGGGGCCCAAACTATCTAAATAGAAAAGGATAGGAAGGGTACTTACTGCAATCCCAGAAAACCCTGAAAAACACCAACTCTACTAATTTCAAAATCACCTGAGATCACACGACCTCTACCACCTAAATTAGTTCTCTGGTGTAACAAAAACAGCAGCCACTGAAAAAACTGCAAAAAGCAAAAGTACAAAACACAGTGGCTGGACTAAACAGAGAGGGCAAAAGCCCCGGAGGGGACCCAGAAGGCCCCCACAGAAGTGCAGGACAAAATGCAAAAATATAGCAAAAACACAAAATAAGAAATTGTCTTATCTGATAGCAGGAGATGCAGACACGACACAGCAGGCTACAAGGGAAACTGGAAAGAAGGATTCAGACCAGAACAATTGATCACCGGCAACCCTGATGGGAAAATGATTCCCTTAAATAAGACCAATCAGTAACACCTGATTCCCAATCCTCACTAGTACCGCTTGTAACCACCAGAGGGAGCCTCTGCTCAGAACTCATCTCAAACCCATTCACAACAGGCTACAACTGAAAGCACAAAAAAGAAGAACACAAAACGACCAAATGTCCAAATAAAATAGTATTTTTATTGTATTGTCATAGATAAAAAGGAGTTTAAAAACACTACAATGTATATGGTAACAACAGTAAATACCTAGCAACAGGGCAATAGCATACGGGTTTAACACATGCAGAATAATATCTAAAATCAGTTATAATGATAGTAGTCTGTGTACAGTGATGGAGAAAACATCAAAAGGATTGGTAGCGAAGCAGTGATACTATTAAAATGCTTATGTGCTATGTATCAATAGAACATTAATACCACGCCCTTAAGGTTGATTGGTAGGTTCTGATTAGTCCAGATATAACACACCTATGAGGCTGATTGGCTGTTTGTATGTTAAATATCCTCCTATCTCCCCATGTACGCCACCCCCTGACGAAGGCAACGTGCCGAAACGCGCGTTGGGGAGGGCATGCATTCGGGTCTCCAGGAGATATACCTGCCGTAAGTTATTTTGGACATTTGCCTATGTTCTGTAGGTAATACTAATGGTATAGTGGAGTCCTGGGCTCATGCTTCCCATAGCATATTTATGCACATATCAGTTGATTTTCTTGCAGTATGAATCTGTTATATTGTAGTCTTGTGGTATTGAACTAACAACACAGGTATATGCTTGCAGGTGTTTAGATGTGCTTTTGATGACAAATTGTTGTCAGCAGTTTGTTTGGTCAGAGTATACCCTTGAGCTGCATTAGTTGCACCAGAGTGTATTCAATAATATCTTATCACTAGTAGTTTTACTTGCTAATTTTTTTTGCACTTTATGGTTACTTTTGATCTAAGGGTGGTCACTTTGTACTTTGGATATACATTTAATATTTGAATTTTGTTATTTTTATTTTGTAGCACTATTCTTAGCATTTTCTCACCATGATTTGAAGAGGAATTCACTTATGTTGATTCACTCTTGGCACTATAGATATGTGGCAATAAGTGACCTCATCTGATATTGTTTATGGTATTAATGTTCTATTGATACATAGCACGTAAGCACTTTAATAGTATCACTGCTTCGCTACCAATCCTTTTGATTTTTTCTCCATCACTGTACACAGACTACTATCATTATAACTGATTTTAGATATTATTCTGCATGTGTTAAACCCGTATGCTATCGCCTGTTGCTAGGTATTTACTGTTGTTACCATATACATTGTAGTGTTTTTAAACTCCTTTTTATCTATGACAATACAATAAAAATACTATTTTATTTGGACATTTGGTGGTTTTGTGTTCTTCTTTTTTGTGCTTTTAGTATATTTTGCGACTGTCCATGACAGTATATTTAGATTGCGCTGGTACCGTATATTTATCAATTACCTGACCATTTGGTAAGATTATTTTTTAGACCACCAATATTTCCAGTTTTGTGTTTCTAATAGGCTACAACTGACAGACCTGATTATCGGGAGGGAAGCAATGATGACTTTCGGGTTTTGGGTTTTGTGACAGTTTTGATGGCGTCTGATGAGATACAAGCATCAGTCATTACACAAATGACACTCCAGGGAAACATCAGCCGTTCTCCTGGCGTTACAATGTAACAGACGCAGTTAAGAAGGTGGGGTATCAGTGACAGTTATGGGTCTGTTCTTTTGCTGATAGATGTTGAATTATATAAAAGACAATGATAATCATTATATAACGATTACAATTCTTGGAGATCAATACCGGTCATGATGAAACCAAGTACGAATGCATTTGAAGGTTTTATTGCCATTTATGATACTACTGAAGCAAAGCACCAAACCTTACAGAACGGAATGTACATCATATTGTAATACAATAAATATAGGCCACTTATACCACACACTCCTGGTTTCTATTTCATTTCGGGGGCCTGTCAGCAAGCAGGCAAACAAGCTCTGATAGCTTCTTCTATATGTTATGTGTATACATTCCACATACTGGTTACATATCTTTTTTATTTTGCATTAACAGTTTAGGTATTATTGTAGTAAGCCACGCTGTGGTGGGTATATACATTTAACCCTAATTTTCACCACAGTTTACAAGACTGAATAGGCCCAACTGCACCCTGAAAAATAAAGTGCGAAAAGCAAATATAAATATGTGAGATATTAGTATTAATATTTTTTGCTCTTTTTTTCAGTGTGCAGTTGGGCCCATTCAGTCTTGTAAACTGTGGTGCCTGTTCACATGGGATGCATTTGGATAGCGCTGGGCAGCCGGCCTGATCTAATAGAAGGGCGTCATTAATAGGCTGATAACCTGAATGCTTTGCATTTCCATTGTGTGAACAGCGCAGCATATAAGTCTTCATTGTGTATCAATATACCAAGCAGCCGCCCCCTCCATGGATTGGTAGGCTGTGAGCAGGGCCGGTGTCAGCACCCGGCATACCCGGGCAAGTGCCGGGGCCCTGAGCAGGCGGGAGGCCCACTCGCCGTCGGGCACCCCAGCGCCCGTCAGCGGAGGAGAGCGGTGCCAGCGCCGCCACTGGCTCCCCCCGCTTGCTCAGGGCCCCAGCAGTGCGGCACAATACTCACATCTCCCCGTGCCTCCGCAATCCGCAGCTCCAGGCTCCCTCTGCAGGGCGCCCGCGCTTCCTCTCACAGCAGCGCCGCTGAATGACGTCATCATTCAGCGGCCGGCTGTGGCAGAGAGAGCGAGGACGCCGGACAGGTGAGATGTGAGGTGCGCGTGTGTGTGTGTCTGTGTGTATCAGTGTGTGTGTATGTAGTGCGGTGCTTTGTGTGTGTGTATGTGAGAGAGTGCTGCGGTGCTGTCTGTGTGTGGTGCTGTATGTGTGATGGTGGTGGGGGGAGGCAGTGATGGTGGTGAGTAGCCGGAGGCAATGATGATGATGATGATGGGGAGGCGATGATGATGGGGAGGCAATGATGATGATGGGGAGACAATGATGATGGGGAGGCAATGATGCTGATGATGGGGAGGCGATGATGATGGGGAGGCAATGATGATGGGGTGGCCATGATGATGATGATGGGGAGGCGATGATGATGGGGAGGCAATGATAATGATGATGGGGAGACGATGATGATGGGGAGGCGATGATGATGGGGAGGCGATGATGATGGGGAGGCGATGATGATGATAATGGGGAGGCAATGATGATGATGATGGGGAGTCTTTCCACAGCGCCCTTTCCTGAGCCGTAACAGCGCAGAACGCAGCACAGTGCAGAGGAGAGCTCCATATTTTGTATGGAACATTATATGGGGACTAGGGATGAGCGATATTGCCTGAAATAGTATCGGAATTCCGATTTCCGATATTGGAAAAATATTGGATATCGGAATTTCCGATTTCCGATATCTATGTAAGTCAATGGAAGAAAAAAATCGGAATTACAAAATGACCACTACAGTGCTATATAATGGATAAAATGGAGGGGAAACACCTCAGGATAATGGGGAAGGAGTATGCAGAGGCAGAGGAGCAAAAAAATCGCTAGAAAAATGCACAGAACAAAACTGTAGCAGGAAAACTGGTCGCCATCTTCTTAACAGCTGTGTTTTTTCTTTGGGTTAGGATTAGTTGGGGTAGGGTTAGCGTTTATGGTTAGTAGGGTAAGGGTTAGGGTTAGAGCGAGCATTGTCGAAACACGGTTTGGAGCAGAAGGTACCCGTGCCCTTGGGCACTCCCGAGAACCAGCTGGCGATGCTGGAACTCGGTTTACCCTTTGGGGAGGCACCTGTGTCGGCACTTCACTGCCACAAAACAGCCGGCGTGGCTGGATCCTGCCTCTTGTGCTTCTGCCTATAGGTGTTTGGCATCTGTCGTCCTTTTTTTCCACTTTGGTCTAACGAGGTACAGCTGGTGGTACTGTTGCCCAGAAACACAGCATGCTGTGAAAGTGGTAGTCACGAAAATGAGCACTAGCTGGCGGTACTAGAGCCCAGAAATACGGCATGCTGTGAAAGTGGCAGTCACGGAAATGGGCACTAGCTGGCGGTACTAGAGCCCAGAAACACGGCATGCTGTGAAAGTGGCAGTCACAAAAATGGGCACTAGCTGGCGGTACTAGAGCCAATGGAAAACAGTATGAGGTGAAAGAGTCAGTCACAGAACCAGGTGCTACCAAGTACAGGCCAGAGCACAGGCATAACAGATTACGCTGTGTGCAACATAGGCACATGACAGAGCATGCATATTGCTACCAACCATGCAAGTAACCTGTGTACTGTGGCCCAGGGCAGCAAAAGTCATCAGAAATCCAGACCTGGTTCATTTTTAGGAATGTAAGCTGGTCCACATTTGCAGTGGATAGTCTGGTACGTTGGTCTATTAGTACATTGCCAGCTGCACTAAAGACGCGTTAAGAAATCACACTGGCACCAGGACAAGCCAGGACCTCCAAGGCATACTGGCTAAGCACGGGCAATGTATCCAACTTGGAGACCCAAAACTTGAAGGGGCAGATCCATCCTGAAGCCCACTGACAGGGGTGAAGAGGTATTGTGCCACCATGTCACGGTAACGTTGCCTCCTAGTGCGTTGCACTGTCTGTGCTGATGGTGCCCGAACTGTTTGTGGGTTCAGAAACCATTGGAACAGGTTGGGTATACTGAACCTGTCAGTAGCAGATGTACTGCTTCTGCTACCGGCTTCTGAACGGATTCCGCTGGGCCCAGGATGCACTGAGGTGTCTGCTAGTGCACGCTGTTATGATTTGGTAGCTGAGGAGAGCAGGCAAAAACGGCAATACACCAGAGAGGTTGGAATCTACTGGATTGCAGTACCCTGACTAACCACCACAACTAAAGGCAGCCGTGGAGCGTTCCTACGTTGGTCCTAGACGCCTCGTCACAGCCTGAGAGGTTAACTTCACCTAAAGATAGAAAGAGGAAAGCTATCTGCCCCGGAGCAGATCCCCAAAGAACATAGGAAGCCCCCAAACATGTAATGGCGGTTAGACAAGAGGAAATACAGACACAGACAGAAAATAGAATGAGCAAATGTTGGGGCCCAATCTTCCTAGACAGAAAAGGATAGGAAGGACACTTACTGCAATCCAAAAAACCCTAAAAAATACCAACTCTACTAATTGCAAAAACACCTGAGATCACACGACCTCTACCACCTAAATTAGTTCTCTGGTGTAACAAAACTAAGCCGCAGCCACTGAAAAAACTGGAAAAGGCAAATGAACAAATAACAGTGGCTCCAGAAGAACTGAGAGGAGCCCAAGCCCCCCGGGGGGGGGGGAGACCTGGCTAACCTCACAGAAATGCAGAGAAATATGTAAATGGTAAGCACAAAAACAAAAAACAGAAAATATCTTATCTGAGAGCAGGAGAAGAGGCAAGACTCAGCAAGCTTCCAAGTGAACCAGGAACCACAGTTGAGACAAGAACAATTGATCACCGGCAACCATGATGGGAGGGAACCTCCCTTATATAAGACCAGTCTGTAACTCCTGATTGCCAATCCTCATTGAATGGTTCAGTACTGTTTGTAACCACCAGAGGGAGCTTCTGCTCAGAATTCATTTCTAACACATTCACAACAGTACCCCCCCTTGAGGAGGGGTCACCGAACCCTCATTTGGGCAACCAGGTTGGTCAGGATAAGCTCTGTGATACGCACGGATCAGTCTCCTATCATGGATGTCCGAAGCAAACACCCAAGAATTGTCCTCCTGACCATAACCTCTCCACTTAACCAAATACTGGAGTTTCCGTCTAGAAAAACGAGAATCCAATATTTTCTCAACCACATACTCCAGATTGCCCTCAACCAAAACAGGGTCAGGAGGCGCAGCCATAGGAACCACTGGCTCGACAAACCTCTTCAATAAGGACTTGTGGAACACGTTATGGATCTTAAATGTCCCTGGAAGAAGTAAACGAAAGGAAACAGGATTAAGAATCTCCATGATCTTATAAGGTCCAATGAACCTAGGCTTAAACTTAGGAGATGCAACTCTCATAGGGATATTTCTTGAGGACAACCAGACCAAGTTCCCCACTTCAAACCGAGGACCATCAGTCCTATGCCGGTTGGCAAACCGCTGAGCCCTCTCCTGAGAGAGGGACAACCTCTCCACTACCTGGTCCCAAATCTGCTGCATACGCTCCACAACAGAGTCAACACCTGGACAGACAGAAGCCTCTGTCTGTCCCGAAGAAAATCGAGGGTGAAACCCAAAATTGCAGAAAAATGGAGACATCAAAGTGGCAGAGCTAGCTCTATTATTAAGAGCAAACTCAGCCAAAGGCAAAAAAGAGACCCAGTCATCTTGATCAGCAGACACAAAGCATCTCAGATAAGTCTCCAATGTCTGGTTTGTTCTCTCAGTTTGTCCATTGGTCTGAGGATGAAAAGCCGAGGAGAAAGACAATTGAACACCAAGTTTAGAACAAAAAGTCCTCCAAAATCTGGAAACAAACTGGACTCCTCTGTCAGACACAATGTTCTCAGGAATGCCGTGTAACCGAACCACGTGCTGAAGGAACAAAGGCACCAATTCGGAGGAGGAAGGCAACTTAGGTAATGGCACAAGATGTATCATTTTGGAAAACCTATCACAAATCACCCAGATAACGGTCATTCTCTGAGAAACAGGGAGGTCGGAAATGAAATCCATAGAGATATGGGTCCATGGTCTCTTGGGCACAGGCAATGGCATCAACAAACCACTAGAGCGAGAGCAAGGCTTGGAGCGAGAGCAAGTCCCGCAGGACTGCACAAATTCCCTGACATCACCAGACAAAGTAGGTGTAATGTATGGTGTACAGTTCCTATAGCGTCTTGTGCTTGGGTGTGAGGAAAACACATGAGACACAGGTTGATATGAAACGACTTGTATTACTTCATACAAGCAGGTAAAAAGGGTCACACAGTTTGCAGGTACAGAGGCAGGAGAAACAGCAGGCCAGAGTAACTTCAAGCTCAACAATAGCTCTCCACAACAGGTTCAGGATCTCTTCTCTGTTACCGTAATTCCTCTGCAAACATGGATTCACCAAACAGCAGGTTTCCAGAGTCCACAAGTGTTCCAAGTTCCTCAGTAGGAAATAGCTGGAGTACAAAGTCCAAGGTTTCCAGGAGTCAGGTCACAGGCTGACTGCAGGCTTGATTCAGAAGCACTGATTGCTCAGCTGAGGCTGCTTAAGAAGCAAGAGGGAGAGAATCAGGGCGGGAACATGAGAGCTGGAAACTCCATATTGACTGAGGGCAAGATAGCTGCAGCAAGACAGAAAGCAAAATGGCCGACGGAAAAGCTGAGTTTCAAGGAACATGTCAAAAGAGACAAAGAACCTTACATTACTCCCCCCTTAGGGACAACCTCCGGATGACCTCAGACCAGGCTTATCTGGGTACCTCTGATGAAACTGGCGGAGCAGGCGAGGAGCATTAACGTTATTGACTGGCTCTTATGAGTTGTCCTCCACTGGGTAGCCCTGCCATTTAATCAAATATTGTAACTGATTTCTGTACAACCTGGAATCTAGAATCCTTTCCACCATAAATTCTTCCTGACCATCGACCAGCACTGGGTCAGGGCAAGGAGAAGAGCGTCCAGGAAACGTATTGGGTGTTGCAGCCTTCAGTAGGGATACATGAAAGACAGAGTGGATTCTCATAGTTCTGGGCAGTTGAAGACGACAAGCAACAGCACTTATAATCTTACTGATCTTATAGGGTCCAATGTACTTATGTCCCAATTTAGACGATGGAATCCTTAACTTAAGATTTCTGGTTGACAGCCAGACCAAGTCTCCTACCTTGAAAGCTGGTGCAGGTTTACGAAATTTATCTGCTGCTTTCTTGTACCTTTCCAGAGCCAATTCCAGATTTTCCTTTAGAAGATCCATATTCCTTTGTAAAGAAGTGATTCTTTCAGCCACTGCCGGCAAGGGCGTATCTATGGGAAATCGAAGAAGAATGTTAGGATGATAACCTAGATTGGAGTAAAAAGGAGACTGCTTAGTGGAGGCGCTCTGAGAGTTGTTATAAGAGAACTCAGCCAGTGGGAGTAGATCCACCCAATCATCCTGTAGGTGGCAGATAAAGCAGCGGAGATACTGCTCCAGGGTCTGATTGGTTCGTTCTGTCTGTCCATTAGTCTGGGGATGAAAAGCAGAAGAAAGGTTTACTTTAATGTCCAATGCGGCACAAAATTTTGCCAAAACCTTGAAGTGAATTGCACCCCTCGATCCGAAATGACCTCATCCGGTACTCCATGCAAACGAAACACATTCTTAATCATCAAATCTGATGTCTGTTTTGCAGTGGGTAAGCCGACACAGGGAATAAAATGAGCTGCCTTTGTTAACGATCGACCACCACTAGAATGGTGTTCTTCCCTTGAGAGGTTGGTAACTCCACAATGAAGTCCATAGAAATGGATCCCCACGGGCGGGACGGGGTGGGAAGGGTTGCAACAGACCAGTTGGTGAGGAGCGAGGTGTTTTGCATCTTGCACAGACTTCACATGAAGTGACATAGTTTAAACATCTTTCCTGTAAGTGGGCCACCAAAAGAAACGAGAAAGAAATTCTTGTGTCTTTAGAATTCCTCTATGCCCAGCTATCTTGGAATCGTGGATGAGTTGCAAAACTCTCAATCTGACTGTTTCAGGTATATACAGACGTTGTCCCTGAATCCACACACCATTCTTGAAGACAAGACTTACGTCCCTTGGGGGTTGAGCCAACAAAGAATCCGCATGATATGCTTCCTTGATGTCCTTAAGTAGGTCTTGATTATGAATCACTCCCAGGAATCTAGAGTCAGGAAGAATAGTCTTAGGAGGAGTAAGTGGACGTGTCTCTGCTGAATGAATCCTAGAGAGTGCATCAGCCTTTCCATTGCGCGATCCTGGTCTATAAGAAATGACAAAATTAAATTGGTTTAGGAAAAGATTCCAGCGAGCCTGGCGAGGAGTCAGGCACTTAGCCGACCTGATAAATTCAAGGTTACGATGGTCTGTCAGGACGACTATTTGCTGTGCAGCTCCCTGAAGAAGGTGTCTCCATTCCTTGAAGGCGGCAATAATGGCCAACAATTCTCTATTGCCCACATCGTAGTTCCTCTCAGCCGAAGACAACTGCTGGGAAAAGAAGGCACAGGGATGCAAGACATTCTTCTCACCTGTTCTCTGAGAGAGTATAGCTCCAACGGCACAGTCTGAAGCATCCACCTCTATTATGAAGGCAAGTCGGGGTTGGGATGTACTAAGATAGGTGCGGTGGTAAATTTATCCTTTAGAACAGGAAAATGCTTCCTGGGCTTGCGGGGTCCAGGAGAACCTAGACTGTTTCCGGGTAAGTTGGGTGATAGGTGACACTACCTCAAGAAATTCCTAATGAAACGTCTATAGAAGTTGGCAAACCCGATGAACGCTGCACCTCCTTCACATTTCTAGGAATTGGCCAATCCTTGATGGCTTGGGTCTTGCTTCCATCCATACTAATCCTTGCGTAGACAGTACATACCCCAGAAATTGAATTTCGATCCTATGGAATTCACATTTTTCAAGTTGATATAGAGATGGTTTTGTCTTAGGGTTCTAAGACCATTCTCACATGTCCATGATGTTCCTCTGTGGAGTTAGAAAAAATTAGAATATCATCCAGATAAATCACCACGAATGTATCTAGGAGATCCCTGAAGATGTCATTCACCAAGTGTTGGAAAGTGGCTGGGGCGGTACTCAGACCAAAAGGCATAACTAGATATTCAAAGTGTCCATAGCGTGACCTGAATGCAGTCTTCCATTCATCCCCAGGTCTAATACGGACCAAATTATAGGCCCCACGGAGATCCAGTTTAGAGAAAATTTTGGCATGCCGCACTCTCTCCAATAACTCAGGATTAAAGGCAATGGATAACGATTTCTAATAGTAACCTTATTGAGTTCCCTATAGTCTATGCAGGGTCTCAGAGATCCATCTTTCTTCTTCACAAAGAAGATGGGTGCACCTGCGGGAGATGAAGAGGGGCGTATGAAGCCCTTGGCTAGATTTTCATCTATTATCCTTCAAAGCCTTTAGCTCGGGCCCCGCTAGGGGGTAGATCTTACCAAAAGGTATCTCTGCTCCAGGCAATAATTCAATTGGACAATCATATGGACGGTGAGGAGGAAGCTGATCAGCGTTCTTCTTGTCACATAAATCCACATAGTCCTGGTATACAGCTGGTAGTTCAGGGACTGACATGGTTCCTTTAGGAACAGAGCAAGCTGAAACTCCTGGACTCATCTGTTTCTCCGGAAAGTGTAATTCCTTGGTCTCCCAGTTAATCGTAGGATTCTGCGCCTGCAGCCATGGTAGCCCTAGAATAATGGGAAAGTGGGGAGAAGAGATAAGCATAAAGGACATTTTCTCCTGATGATCTTTACCCATAAGGACCCTCAAAGGCTCTGTTTCTTGATCCACTGGTCCAGAAGTCAGTAGAGAGCCATCCACAGTCTCCATCTGTACTGGAGTAGCCTTCTTCACTGAACGTATCCCCTGTTTCAGAGCAAAGGAGATATCCATAAAATTTCCACTTGCTCCTGAGTCGATCATAGCAGAGCTAGACACCCAGACTGAGTCAACCCAGAGTTTATGGAAAGGAAGCAATGAGAATTGTTTCTTTTACAACTCAGCTGGGACACCGCTGAGGAAACTTGAAAAATTGCAGCGTTTATACCGTCATCGTCCCCAGAACTAACAGAGTTTAGTCCGAGAATCAAGATCTCTTGCAGCAGATCTCTCTGGAGCCTGAGGCTCGGACATGACAGAGCTCCTCTCGCAACACTCACAGTGAATGACTGCTGCAGTAGTCTTACGAGAACGGCTGGGGCAGTTTATAATGAAGTGCCCTGACTTACCACAGTAGAAACATAGATTTTCCTTTATACGATGTTCTTTGCGTGCATCACTAACCCGTCTTTGTAAGAGTCCACCTGCAGGTTCAGGTTCTGGTTCCCTTGTGATCTACTCAAAGGTTCCTTAGCTGAGGAGGGAGGTAGTAAAAGGTTAGTGCGATTATTTTCGAACCATCTCTCTTGTCTGCGTTCAGTCAGACGAGCATCAATACGGATACAATAGTTAATAAAGTCACCTAACGCAGTGGGAGGGTCGGCACGAGCAAGTTCATCCTTAATCAGTGGAGACAACCTTTCCGAAAAATAGATTTTTTAGCGGAAGTGTCCCAAGTGGTATCAGAGCCCATTCTGAAATCAGGGCATATGGCTACTGAAGTTACTTTGGGCAAGTTAACATGGCTGCTTCAGCTGTTGCACCTCGATTGGTCATCAACACCTGCCATGGCTGAAATAAAGCATCAAGTGATTCAAACATATCCTCAGTCTCAATAGAGGGTTTGCCACATCAAGCCTTATTGGTAAGCACTGATTATAGTAGCACTTGGATCGTTCAGTGGGAAATTGTGAAGCATGTGCAGAGAAAAAAAATTGCATTGATTAATAATCCCTGAATTTCTCACGTTCACGCTGTCACGCTGTCTAATGATATGTATACAATGTCAGTAAACTATTAATACAGGAACAACACTCTATACAACAACTAGTATAGCAACATCAGCATGTAAGTATAGAATAGATTTACCTGACACGATATCTGCTGAACTCAGGGTTAATCTTGAGGACTTGATGAGCTGAAACAGGAAAGAGGTGGACCGGGATCTAACCTGACCCTAAACTGGGGTCCTAACTAATCCCTCACCTTGGAGGTACTGATAATGGTTCAGAGGTCCAAGTCTCCAACCTAACCCTGTCTCCTATCAGACCCTGAACCCTGTAATCAGTCCTAAGAAGGATCCTGACTACCACCAAAGGGATATGGGCTGATCTTAGCTAAATACACAATTAGACATATAAGACAGACAGGATAACACTCGCTTGCATACACACTCAAACACCAAAGGAAATAAATGGTCTGGGAAATAAACTCTAACCAAGTTGAGCTTAGAACAACTAAGGAGCTCACAACTAAAGTCTATACAGATTCATTCCTATCTGTGGTCTGCATGAAGGTTTCACTGGCAACTCCCCAAGCAGACAACCAGGAATTTAAAGGAAACCAATCAACAAATAATCAATTGCAGCCGGGAGAAACTGCACCCAGTCCCAGCACCGAGCACAGACAGAATTAACTCCCTAGCTGCCAAACACAAAGAAACAGCAGCTCAGCTGTGAGAAGTCAAAATGTGCAACCGCGACGATCTTCGTGGCAATGCACACATGACAGTACCCCCCCTTCTACGAGGGGCCTCCGGACCCTCAGGGCCAGGCCTGCCCGGGTGAGTTCTGTGGAAGGTCCGAACCAAACGATCTGTGTTAACATCAGACGCAGGGACCCACGTCCTCTCCTCTGGACCATACCCCTTCCAATGCACCAAGTACTGAAGGGACCGGCGATTCAGACGTGAGTCAATGATCTTTGATACTTGAAATTCCAAGTTACCATTGACCAACACAGGAGGAGGAGGTAGAGGTGACGGTATGACTGGTGCCACATACCTTTTAAGTAATGACTTGTGGAACACATTATGAATTTTAAACGTAGGAGGGAGGTCCAGACGAAATGCCACAGGATTAATTATGGAACTGATCCTGTACGGCCCGATGAATCTGGGACCCAGTTTCCAGGAGGGCACTTTAAGTTTTATATTCCTGGTAGACAACCATACCAGATCGTTCACATTCAGATCTGGACCAGAAACTCTCCTCCTATCAGCCATACGTTTGTAACGGTTCCCCATCGCACTCAGATTATTCAATACACCTCTCCACACAGAAGCAAGTGACGACGAGAAACGCTCCTCCTCAGGAACCCCAGAAGGGCCCCCCCATTGAAAGTACAAAACTGGGGATGAAAACCATATGCCCCAAAAAACGGGGACTTACCAGTGACTCGCTCCGCCTGTTGTTAAGAGCGAACTCTGCCAGAGGCAAGAAAGAAGACCAGTCCTCTTGGTTCTCTGAGACAAAACACCGGAGATATGTCTCTAAGCTCTGATTCAGACGCTCTGTCTGACCATTGGTCTGCGGATGAAAAGCCGAGGAAAATGACAATTGCATCCCCCGACGTAAACAAAATGCCCTCCAAAATTTGGACACAAACTGAGACCCCCTATCTGACACCACATCAGAAGGCAACCCATGAAGTCTAACGATCTCCCTAATGAACACCTGCGCCAGAGTTTTAGCATTAGGGAGTGCAGGAAGAGCAACGAAATGTGCCATCTTACTGAACCTGTCAACAACCACCAGTATGACAGTATTCCCTGACGACGGAGGAGGTCCGTAATGAAGTCCATAGATAAATGAGTCCATGGACGCTCCGGAAGTTTCAAGGGTAAAAGGGTCCCAGACGGACGGGTATGAGGGGTTTTAGAGCGAGCACACACCCCACATGACGCGACAAAAGTTATAACATCTTTATTAGCATTAGGCCACCAAAACGGCGAGAAAGGAGATCTAAAGTAGCCTTACTCCCTGGATGTCCTGCTAGAGCAGAATTATGATGTGCCTCAATAACCTTTTGTCTCAACAGATTTGGGACAAACAGTCTCCCTGGAGGTCCTGCAGGGGCGTCCCCCTGAGCCTCTAACACCTCCTCCTCAAGCTCAGAAAATACAGCCGACACTACCACCCCCTCCTGAAGGATAGGACTCGGGTCATCCGTTTTCCCGGCCCCTGGGAAACTGCGAGACAAGGCATCAGCCTTTACATTCTTAGACCCCGGGCGATAAGTGACGACAAAATTAAACCTGGTAAAAAACAACGACCATCGAGCTTGTCTGGAATTCAGACGCTTAGCGGATTCCAAATACAACAGGTTCTTGTGATCAGTAATAACGGTAACCGGGTGGACTGCCCCCTCCAAAAAGTGACGCCATTCTTCAAAAGCTAACTTAATGGCCAAAAGTTCCCTATTGCCGATATCATAATTCCTTTCGGCGGACGACAATTTCTTAGAAAAGAAGCGCACGGATGCCATTTACCAGGGGACGGACCCTGGGACAATATAGCACCCACCCCTACGTCAGACGCATCCACCTCCACAATGAACGGCTGAGATGCATCTGGTTGGATGAGAACGGGTGCCGAAGCAAAACATTTCTTCAAAGAGGAAAAGGCTTGGCAAGCTTTGTCCGACCATTTAGAAAAATCCGTCCCTTTTCTTGTCATGTCAGTGAGAGGTTTGACGACAGATGAGAAATTACAAATAAATTTCCGGTAGTAGTTAGCAAACCCCAAAAAACGCTGCAGAGCCTTAAGATCCCCTGGCTGATCCCATTCAAGCACTGCTCTCACCTTTTCAGGGTCCATACGGAAACCGGAGGCTGACACCAAAAAACCCAAAAACTGAAGTTCCTGTACGGCAAATACACACTTCTCCAGTTTGGCGTATAGTTTATTGTCTCGCAAGATCTGCAACACCTGTCTCACATGCTCCTGATGAGACACAAGATCTGGCGAGTAAATTAAAATGTCGTCCAAATATACAACCACAAACAGCCCCACAAGGTGACGAAAAATGTCATTAACAAAATGTTGGAATACTGCTGGTGCAGTAGTCAGACCAAAAGGCATGACTAGGTTCTCATAATGTCCCTCCGGCGTGTTAAACGCCGTTTTCCACTCATCCCCCTCTTTTATCCTAATCAGATTATACGCCCCCCTGAGATCCAATTTAGAGAACCATTTGGCGCCAACAATTTGATTGAAGAGATCAGGAATAAGAGGGAGTGGATACGGATCTCGAACAGTAATCCGATTAAGTTCGCGGAAATCCAAGCAAGGGCGTAGGCCTCCATCTTTCTTCTTCACAAAGAAGAACCCCGCGGCTACTGGGGAAGATGAAGGTCTAATATGCCCTTTGGCCAGACTTTCAGAAATATAATCTTTCATAGCCTGCCTCTCAGGACCAGAAAGATTATACAACCTAGCTTTAGGCAACTTAGCATCAGGAAGGAGATTAATAGAGCAGTCATACACGCGATGAGGAGGCAACTCCTGACACCCCTCCTCAGAGAAAACATCCCCAAAATCCTCCAAAAAAGGAGGCAATGTACTAGGCACGACCGCACTGATGACTTGTTCATGCAGTTGCTTTTGCAAAACTCACCCCATTGGCTTATTTCTCTGGACTGCCAATTAATCACAGGGTTATGTTTAACCAACCAAGGAAGTCCCAACACAATGGGAGTAGGTAGACCCTCCAACACATAACAAGATAATTGTTCCCTATGTATTGCCCCTACCCGAAGGTCAATGTTATGAACCTCATGAACAAAGCTACCTTGGCCGAGAGGCCTGGCGTCAATGGAGAATATAGGGATCGGTTTGACCAATACACTCAGATGCATACCTTGAGCCTGAGCAAACTGAGCGTCAACCAGATTAGCCCCGGAACCACTATCAAGAAGAACAGACAATCTCTCCACTCTCGTACCAACTACCACCTCCACTGGTACAAGGAACTGAGAAGAACTGGCGGATGAAATACATACTCCCAGGTTGTCGTCCACCACACAACCTGGGATTAACAGTTTTCCGGCGACTTTTGGCTCAACAAGGCACGGGATGGACATTCTCCAACAAAATGTCCCTCTTTCCCGCAGAAAAAACATCTTCTAGTCCTGCGGCGTACCAGCCAATCCCCTCCTACGAAATGATGTCCCTCCCACTGCATAGGCTCATCCGAACAGACAAGGGAACCTCAACATAAGGGACTTTAGTGGTAGGTGGAGAAACAACAGGGAGTGGGGTTACCTCACCCCTCTCCCGAAGCCGTCTATCAGTACGGATAGCTAAGGCCATAGCAGCCTCCAGAGAAGGAGGAGACTCATACTGAGCCAAAACGTCTTTTAATTTATCAGAAAGCCCATGACAAAACTGGCTCCTAAGAGCTGGGTCATTCCACTGAGTATCTGTGGCCCATCTACGAAACTCAGAAGCAAATTCCTCTGCGGACGATCTCCCTGCTGTATCTTACGTAATTTTGTCTCAGCAAGAGAGACCCGATCTGGGTCATCATATACCAATCCCAGGGCAGTAAAAAATTGATCTACAGACAGTAGAGCCGGGGATCCCGGAGGAAGGGAAAATGCCCAGGATTGAGGGTCCCCTTGCAGAAGTGAGATAACAATTCCCACTCTCTGCTCATCACTCCCTGATGATCGAGGCCGAAGCCGAAAATACAATTTACATGCCTCCCGGAAGGTGAAAAATTTGTCTCGCCCACCAGTGAACCTGTCCGGGAGAGCTACTTTAGGTTCAACTCTGGTTTGCTCCAGGGGAACAAAACTTTGGACTTAATGTCCGTCAGCTCCATGGATAATCCCTGCAACTGCAGAGCCAGCTGGGCTACTGGATCCATGGTAACTGGAGATAATTTTTATGGCCAGTGAAAATGTCACGCTGTCTAATGATATGTATACAATGTCAGTAAACTATTAATACAGGAACAACACTCTATACAACAACTAGTATAGCAACATCAGCATGTAAGTATAGAATAGATTTACCTGACACGATATCTGCTGAACTCAGGGTTAATCTTGAGGACTTGATGAGCTGAAACAGGAAAGAGGTGGACCGGGATCTAACCTGACCCAAAAACTGGGGCCCTAACAAATTCCCCACCGGGGAGGAAACCTGATAAGGGTTCAGGGGTCCAAGTCTCCAACCTAACCCGTCCCACAACCCGAACCCTGTAATCAGTCCTAAAAGGGAAAATCCTACTACCCCCAAAAGGGGATATGGGCTATCTCAGCTAAAAAACCAATTAGACATATAGACAACAGGATAACACTCGCTTGCTTTACACACCAAACCCCAAAAAGGAACAAAAAGGGTCGGGGAAATAAACTCTAACCAAGTTGAGCTTAAAAACAAAAAAGGAGCTCCCCAACTAAAGTCTATACAGATTCATTCCTATCTGGGGTCTGCATGAAGGTTTCACTGGCAACTCCCCCAAACAGACAACCAGGAATTTAAAAAAGGGAAAACCCAAACAACAAATAATCAATTGCAGCCGGGAGAAAACTGCCCCAGTCCCCCGCACCGGGGCACAGACAGAATTAACTCCCTAGCTGCCAAAACAAAGAAACCGCAGTCCGCTGTGAGAAGTCAAAATGTGCAAACCCCGGGCGATCTTTGTGGCAATGCACACATGCAATCACTAACCCCCTCTTTTTAAAAGACACCTGCATGGGTTCCGGTTCGGTTCCCGGGGGAAAACCTACTCAAAGGGTTTCCCTTTGCAGGAGGGAGGAGGAAAAAAGGGTTTGTCGATTTTTTCGAACCATCTCTCTTTTCCGGTTCAGTCAAACGAATCAATAGGATCAATAGTTAAAAAAGTCACCTAACGCATGGGAGGGGCGGGACCCAGCAAAATTCCCTCCTTAAACAGTGGGAAACCCTTTCCCCAAAAAAAGAATTTTTTTGGGGAATGTCCCCGGGGGTTTTAAAGGGCCCCCCCCCCCGAAACCCCCAAAGGATATTC
>JARQOD010004725.1:0-52716 GCA_033576555.1 Oophaga sylvatica
CCCCCCCCCACATATGGGGTATCAGCGTACTCAGGACAAATTGGACAACAACTTTTGGGGTCCAATTTCCTTGGGAAAAATCAAAAATTTGGGACTAAAAAAATAATTTTTGTGGAAAATTTATTTTTTTCACACCCAGGCATTATAAACTTTTGTGAAACACTTGGGGGTTCAAAGTGCTCACAATAGATCTAGATAAGTTTCTTAGGGGGTCTAGTTTCCAAAATGGTGTCACTTGTGGGGGGTTTCCACTGTTTAGGCGCATCAGGGGCTCTCCAAACGCGACATGGCGTCCAATCTCAATTCCAGCCAATTTTAGTTTGAAAAAGTCAAACGGCGCTCCTTCCCTTACGAGCTCTGCCGTGTGCCCAAACAGTGGTTTCCCCCACATATGGGATATTGGCTACTCAGGAGAAATTGCACAACAACTTTATCTGTCCATTTTCTCCTTTTACCCTTGTGAAAAATAAAAAAAAGTTTGTAAAAGATCATTTTTGTGACTAAAAAGTTATATATTCAATTTTTGCATAGGCGGCATCAATAGTAAAAAGTTGCTCACACTTGTCATACACTATGTTTGACTCGTGTGACCAACCTGTCAATCAGTTTTCCAAGCGATGCTACAGATCGCTTGGAAAACGCTAGCATTCTGCAAGCTAATTACACTTGCAAAACGCTAGTTTCTGGCGGGAATGCGCATACCTATAAAATGCGTATTTCCCGCGGCAGGGAGGTGCGGGATTGCCGCAGAAATTTCCGCGGCAATTCTGTTACGTGTGCACATAGCCTCAGAGAGTTTGCTATGGCCCATCTTAGTTCCCAGCCGAAGCCTCCAGCAAACCATTCACCGGAAAAAGGAAAATGGACATCAATCTGCAATCATGATATATTACAATCTCTTGCACCAATAATGAAAATCATAGTTAAGTTGATGCATCAATGTGATTTTAACCCCCTCCTGAAAAGAAAATGTTCAGCTTTTGCACTTTTATCTTTTTACCTCTTTTTTCCAAGATACCATAAATTTTTTATCTTTCTGAAAGAGGAACTATGTGAGGGCTTATTTTTATGCACACTAAGCTTACATTTTTATTAATACTATTCTGATGTATTTACAGTGGGGTTTTTTGTTGCACTTTGGGTGGGTAGGTGAGTGTGAAATAAAACAAAAAACGCTCTTTAGGGTATGTTCCACAGTCAGTAACGGCAGCGCTTTGGACGCAGCACATGTCCGCTCCGTCCAAAGCGCTGCCGGCTTTTGAACGCAGGTGATTCCCCATATGTTCATTGAACCGTGCGGAATCACAGCATCCAATACATTGTACGGGTCATTTATCTTGCGGAGACTGAGCATCTCTGCAAGATAAATTGACATGCTGCGGTCTGGAAAGACGCGCAGCATGTCCGTCTCCGCAGGGAAGCCGCAGGAGCCGGTGTACGCATAGTGGAGATGGGATTTCTTAAAATCCCATCCACTATGCTGTAACGGCTGGATGCTGCGGATGTACCAGGACCCAACACGCAGCATTTACTGACCGTGGGAACATACCCTTAGATTTTTTTCTGGTTAAAATAATTTGAAATCTTTAATAGTGATCAGCAAGCAAGGTCTCCACTGCTTGAAATTCAATTAAATATTGGGATGATTGGGCACTCTCGTTACTCATACGAGTATCTCGGGTGCTTGAGCGCCAGACTCGAGTATGTGCCCCTCATGTTTGGCATCTGTTAGAAAGCCAATGAACATGCAGGGATTGCCTGCCATACACGGTACTGTGATTGGCCTGCTGCAATGCATCATGGGGTCTTATATAAGACCTGATGATGCGATACTTAGCACACTGTGTTCAGAAAGCGGTTCAGGGGAGTTGTTATAGGAGGGAGAGCGTATTTTAGAGCAGGAATATATTCAGGGTTTAATATTGCTATTGCAGTACTTGTATACTACTCCAGCATTAAAAGAAAAGTCCTTGTCAGGGCTAAATATTTGTCTTTCTGTAGTAAAACCACTGTTAACTGCATTCAGAGTAGGGATGGTTTTGGATTAAAGGCATCTTAGCAGGGTTTCATATTGCTATTGCAGTACTTGCATACCGCCACTGCTGCACCGTTAAAACAACAGTCCTTTTCAGGGTTAAATATTTTCCTTTCTGTAGTAAAATCTCTGTTACCTGCATTCAGTGGAAGGATAGCTTTGAATCAGAGGCATCTAGGCGGGGTTTAAAGGGAACCTGTCAGGTCCCCCATGCCCTCCAACTTAGCAGCATTCACTTATGTATGATTAAACTCCAGCCAGCCCTGTATTACATCATTAATTTAAATAAATGCTTTAAAAAAGACAGATGACAGTGGGGAATGGCAATTAGGGTCGCAAGAGGTAGATGATGTTAAAACTCAGTTCCTAACAAGTAATGTTGTTAAGTCAACAAGTGAGGAGGATCAGAGTGCAGAAGTGCAAGACTAGGTGGTGGTCGATGAAGTCACTGACCCAACCTGGGAAGGTGCCATCCAGAGCGAAGCCAGCAGAGCAGAGAGGGAGGGATCCGTAGCACCACAACAAGCAAGAAGAGGTAGTGGGTTGCCAGAGGGCAAAAGTGGGCAACATCCTCATGCTGCCCAGGTCAAGGATTAGGTGTTCCCCAGACTGGTGCTTTTTTAAAGAAAGACCGGTTGATAAAATATATGATAATTTTCAACCTGTGCAGTACCAATGTAAGGAGATGGACCAACTACTGTGTTCTCCCCTGAAGAGATCAATAATACTGTGGTATAGAATATGTAGGATGGGAATAATTTTTTGTTCTTGATATGTGTCCTGGTGATAAGTGTTAACTTCCCAGCGGGCTGCAGTACTGTCACAAGATTAAGGTAAAAGTCTGCTTATCAAGACATCAGTGTGAGAGTAAGGCCAGCCCAGATTGGGGGGGGGGAACTGAGAGTTAGTGCCAAGTACAGGGAGTAGAGTTCAGTGCAGGATAGTAGTGTGAGGTGTCAGCAGCAGTCTCATGCATTGGGCAGCTAGGGATAATGTAGGCCTAATACTCAAGGCAGTGGATTGCCAAAAATACCCTTCCGTGTGATTCCGTCTACCAGCATGGGGGAACCTCAAAATCGACGTCAGGGGCCTTGGGTGCACTCAGTTTGTGAAGCTACAGGGAAAATGGACTCAGACTACATGGGGCGGAAGGTATTGCAATCCGGGTGCACTGCTAATGGTGGAGAAGCATTCCTAGTGCCAGAGAAGATAGCAAGAGAGACTCTCTACCCATACCGAGAACTAGGGTTGAAGTTGTGTCTGGTACCTGTGGGAAAGACAACAACCTGGTGGACTTTATCCCATATGCCTGTTTGTAAAGACTTCCAACTGTCCAGCAAAAGTTTGATTGTTTTTATAAAACCTTTGTCCTCTGGATTGATTGCTGCCAAGGATCCTGAAGAGGAAAACCTGGAACCAATGGAGGCCTCCACGCCAGAAGAAAGAGAACGCAAAAGAAAATACCCAGCCACCCACCCAAACACTAAACGGACTCATTGCCAGACTGCTTCAGGCGCCATTGTCCTTGGCCGCCGTGTAGGGTTCATTGCCCTCTTAGGGATGTGAAACAGTCCCTCACATTTGATGGGTGCAACCAGAACCAATTATCATTAATCCTTAAAGGGTCCTCTTGGTCTGTATACGGCCAGTGAGTCGCATAGTGGGCCACATGTGGCCCCTGAACCACCACGTACACCTGTGATGAAGACCCACTGGAGGAGGGAGAGTCTCCGCTATTGCTCCGGCTCCGCACTCCCTCCAGTGGTGGGCCCGCACCTCAGGGAGCCTCCGGCTCCATGAAAACATCGGCGGCCTCCTCACTGCCTTGAGGCACCGCTCTCTCCTGTGCGGCCAGGGCAGCTGAGGCCCTAGCAGCCGGCCGTTCCTTGTTTGAGTTCTCTGGCGGTGGGCTGATCTCCTGATTAAAGACCATCCTAATGGCCACTGCATAGGGCCCTCCGGGTCTCTGTTCTTTAATAAACTCCGCATAATCCCCCACTGAACATGAGGGAGCCAGCGTTAATGTAGACCTTGGTTCCGGTCTTCAACTCCTGCACAAAGCCATATCCCTTGTTATGCTTCAGATACCTGATGAGGCCGCGGGTCATCCGGCCTGCTGCGGTTTCTCCACCGGGTTGCTGCAGCTCTCGGACGATCCGACGCTCCCGCCGCCTCTTTTCCCGGATCACTTCATGGATCCACAGGTCCTCCGCGGCCAAATGTGCACAGAGTCTCTCCACACCTCAACCATAGGCGTCGGCGGGAACGGGCGCAGCCTGGGGAAGCGCAGGGGTCATTGCTGCTGCAGATGACAATGGAGGGGACCACCGTGATGACTCCGGTGAAGACAGCAAGGCCACAAGAAGCAGGTGAGCTGAGGGTGAGATAGGAAGATGGCCAGATGAGGGGCTCTTACTCACCTCTATGTCCGATGACAGTCCTCGAGCGCGACTGCCAGGGTCAGCAATTGCGATCGCCATGGTGCCTAACAGGACTGCCTCCAGAGTCTTCTGTACACCTGCAGGCTCCCGTCGGGGTATTGCCAGCCCGTTATCCTTTTTGTAGTCCTCACACTCCACAGGTGGCCGATGCGGCCGCCAGATCAAGGGCCGCTCCTCTAATTCTCCTGTCCACCAGGCCTCAAAGCGTAGGCTTGCTGCCTCCCAGGCCTTGATTCGCCTTCAGTCCTGGAGGCCAATGCCGTCGCGGAATGACATACTGCATCTTTCCATGTCTGTATACAATGGCATTCCTTTCGCAGGCATGCTGTCTGGCTCCTTCGGGTGTCACCCATCCGTGTGTGGGGTCATTCCTTGCGGCTCCACCCGTTTCTCCTGTTCAGGCTGCAAGGGCAGCAGCTCCTTCTTCGCCCGCACCCATTTAGGGTGGGCATTCCATCACAACTGGGTGCGGCCTATCTCTCCCGGTGCCCAAATTCCTGCTGACGCCATGAAAGGGGCAATTTCTTCAGTTTCGCGCCAACAGCTGTCATCTTTAAGGTGGTCGGCGCAACATCCACCATCTGCAATCCTGTCACAGCAGGCAACACATCACTCAGGGTCGCTGTTAGCCGACAGCTTCATTTCTTCCAGTTCAGGCACACATCACATATTTCAGATTCTTAGGCTGCGGGTGCATTATATACTATGGGGTGCATTATACTGCTATATATGACTATGGGATTCATTATACTACTATGGGGGTGCATTATACTACTATGGGGGTGCATTATACGACTGTGGTGGTGCATTGTACTGCTATATTGACTATGGGATGCATTATACTAATGTATATGACTATGGAGTGCATATACTAGCATATACTGTATATCACTATGGAGGTATATTATACTTTATGTATAGTAGTATAATGTACTAGGGTACATTATACTACTATGAATGACTATGGAGTGCATTATACTATATAATAACTATGGGGTGCATTCAGGGCCGGCGTCAGCACCCGGCGTACCCGGGCAAGAGCCGTGGCCCTGAGCAGGCGGGGGGCCCACTTGCCGTCGGGCACCCGGTGCGCTATGGCGCCAGTCAGCGGAGGAGAGCGGTGCCAGCACCGCCACGCTTGCTCAGGGCCCCGGCAAAATACTTACCTCTCCCCGTGCCTCCGCTGCAGGTCCTTTGTTTTCCGCGTCTCCTGACTGTGACGTCTCAGGTCAGAGGGCGCCCTCTGCTGAACAGTCACAGTGCAGAGCGGGAAGACGCCGGGCGGCAACGCTGGAGTCCGGAGCAGAGCAGCGGCAGCGGTAGCAGCAGGTGAGCAGTGAGGTGAGTATTTATTTTTTTTTAATGTATGGAGGAGGCATGGGGTGTTTTATGGGGTGGGAGAGACATCCTGCATGGGGCACTATAAAGAGGGGAGTGACATCCTCCATGGGGCATTATATGAGGGGCACAGCCTGTCATCCTGCATGGGACATTATATGAGGGGCACAGCCTGACTGGTGCATTATATGGGGGCCAGTATTCTTTATGGAGCATTATATGAGGGCCAGTTTTTTGTATGGAGCATTATATGGGGTTCAGTATTCTGTATGGAGCATTATATGGGGGCCAGTATTCTGTATGGTGCATTATATGGGGGCCAGTATTCTGTATGGAGCATTATATGGGGGCCAGTATTCTGTATGGAGCATTATATGAGGGCCAGTATTCTGTATGGAGCATATATGGGGCCAGTATTCTGTATGGAAACATGATATGGGGGCCAGTATTCTGTATGGAGCATTATATGGGGCCAGTATTCTGTATGGAGCATTATATGGGGACCAGTATTCTGTATGGAGCATTATATGGGACCAGTATTCTGTATGGAGCATTATATGGGACCAGTATTCTGTATGGAGCATTATATGGGGACCAGACCAGTATTCTGTATGGAAGACTATGTGATGCCCATAATACTGAATGGAGACAATGTGGAGCCCATAATACTGTATGGAGGACTATACTGTCTGGTCTGCACTGTGCGCTGCGAGGACTCGCCGGTTTCTGAGCTACTGTAGAATTTACAATAGATATCACTCATGTAATATAAGAAGTGAAATCTTTGGCCTTGTACTATCTATATATATATATATATAATATATAATTTCTCCTCTGTATCTGTGCATCATGAATCATGGTCTGTGTTAAAGGGGCCTACTGAGGCTCTTTCGCCCGGGGCCCACAAAAACCTGGAGCCGGCCCTGGGTGCATTGTACTATTATATATGAATAGGGGTGCATTATACTACTTTGTACAGTGGGTACGGAAAGTGTTCAGTATTTTCACTCTTTGTTTCATTGCAGCCATTTGGCAAATTCAAAAAAACTTCATTTTTTTCTCATTAATGTACACTCTGCACCCCATCTTGACTGAAAAAAAAACAGAAATGTAGAAATTTTTCCACATTTATTATGAAAAAAAAACCCTGAAAAACTAAAGGTCAAAAGTATTCCGACCCTTTGCTCAGACACTCATTTTTAAGTCACATGCTGTCCATTTACTTGTGATCCTCCTTGTGATGGTTCTACTCCTTCATTGGAGTCCAGCTGTGTTTAAAACTGATAGGACTGATTTTAAGACACAGACCTGCATTATTGCAAGCTCACAGTGTGTCCCTATAGAGGTATGAGTCAAGGAACGCTCAAGGATCTCAGAGCGATTCTGGAAGGCACACATTGGCCTTCAGTAAGAATTTAGAGTATAAGTTTTGAGTACAGTGGCTAAACAAATGGAGAATTTGGAACGAAGTCTTCTAGACTTTTGTCAAATTCAAATTTTGAAATTCGTGATAAACCTTGGTGAGAGAGTGAAGAAGTAACCCCAAATCAACATTTGCCCACAGATTGCATAAGGACATGGGAAACAAATTTTACTTTTGCAGGAGTATAAGGGGTTTAAAGTTGACCCACGACCTTCCTCATAGTTAAGCCCAAATTTCAAAAAACCATTTGCTTGAGAACCAATCTCCTTTTGAAGTCACTATAGAGGCTCTATTGGCTGAAAATTCCAAGTGACTTAGAAAAACAGCACGCTCATAGCACTCAATAAACTACATATCAAAGATTGTAGCACTTCAGGTGCTTCACCCGGACTAAGACTGTCAATGAAAATGACATTAATTTTGCCAACAACAAATTTTCTGAGATAAACTCTTTCAGTGCTCTGGCCTCAATGGTAAGATTCATCCTAAAAGGGCAAAATTCCTAAGATACACTAATACAATGGAGTGGTTCGAACATTAGACTATCTTATTGGCGCACGCCAGGCCGATAAACCATTGTCTTTTGAAGATTGGGAAAATGGCTGCAAATTTACTTGCCACTGACACATTGGAGAGGTTGCAAAAATTTGGGAGAGATCCCCAAATCCAGTTTTGAAAACTTTGACACCCAAGGAAACTATCTTAGACTCAAAGTGTGCTTTACCCAGTCTGAGCAAATTGATCTTAAATATGAAAATGTACTTTTTTTTTTCACAAAAATTTTACTTTTTTTTTTTTCAGTCTAATGGGGCAACGTACAAATGAGAAAAAAAATTTGTTGGAATTTGCCATGGATGCAATGAAACTCAAAGGGTAAAAATGTTGAATGGGGTCTGAAAAGCTCTTTGAACTTGTAAGGCCAAAAATGATTTTCTTCCTGTAATTTGGAAATCTTTGAGTCTTAAACAATTGGAGAAAATTGAGACCACATTTCAAACACCTAGACTTTTCAGTGTCTGTGATATATTTAACCAGATGTATCACTGTATGATCTGTAAAAATTGTGTTTTTTTTCTCAAGAATTATTCTTGGCCTGTTTTTTTTTTTTCCATTTTCAAATGGGCTATCAAATATATTTTGGATACTAAAATTAGTTGGGCATTTCTCAGAGTAAACAGCATAACCATATGTGGTCTATGGAACCACCTTTGGGCGCCTCAGATTCCTCTTAGGTGTAGGGGGCTTTGACTTTTTTGATCTATATATCTGAATCAGTGTGAGGTCCGAGCATGTAGATTTGGAATTTCCAGTGTTCCTATAAGTGAAGAGTCTCCCACTCAAGGACCCCGATTTTGGACGTGCCCTAAGGAGACATCTATCCCAGTGCAAGAGTGGAGCACTTTGCATATCCCAGTGCTTTCTGGATAACGCTGAGAGTCCGGAATAAGGAACATTTTTTTCAGAAAAGGACTCAGTAAGCCCCTAGATTTTTATATTTCATCTTGGATACTAAAAGAAATGGAGACCGGACATGTTGGTGGTGCATTTTGTCCTGGTACGCTAAGTAAAGCCAACTTCATGCAGAAATGCACGTTGTGTCCCTGTTGGAGAAGTGCTCTGGAAGGATGGTATTACATTGAAACCAACTTGAAGGTGAATGAGTTCTGCAGGCAAAAATTGCTTCATGTTGCAGAAGAATGAAATTGAGTGCCCTAAAACAGTAGAATAATCCCCACAAGTGACCCCATTTTGGAAACTAGACACCGCAAAGAACTTATCTAGATGTGTGGTGAGCACTTTGAACCCCCAAGGGCTACACAGAAGTTTATAACGCCCGGGCATGAAAATAAAAAAATCATATTTTTTCCACAATCAGGATCTTTTAGTCCCCAATTTTTTTATTTTCGCAAGGGTAACATGAGAAATTAGACCCCAAAAGTTGTTGTCCAATTTGTCCCGAGTATGCTGATATCCCATATGTGGGAGAAAACTACTGTATGGGCACACGTCGGGGCTCGGATGGGAAGTAGTGACCTTTTGAAATGCCCACTTGATGGAATGGTCTTCGGGCGTCATGTTACGTTTGCAGAGTCCCTGATGTGCCTAAACAGTAGAAACTCCCCACAAGTGACCCCATTTTGGAAACTAGATCCCCCAAGGAACTCCTCTAGATGTGTGGTGAGCACTTTGAATCTCCAAGTCCTTCACAGAAGTTTATAACGCAGAGCCGTGAAAATATAAAATCATTTTTTTTTCCACAAAAATAATTTTTAGTCCCAATTTTTTTTCCCAATGTTAACAGGAGAAATTAGAACCCCCAAAGTTGTTGTGCAATTTTTCCCGAGTACGCTGATACCTCATATGTGGGGATAAACCACTGTTTGGGCATACGTCGGGGCTTGGAATAAAGGGAGCACTGTTTGACTTTTTGAACGCAAATTTGCAGGAATCAATGGTGGCGCCATGTCGCGTATGGAGACCCCCTGATGTGCCTAAATAGTGGAAACCCCTCAATTCTAACTCCAACCCTAACCCCAAACACACCCCTAATGCCTACACACACCTAACCCTAATACAAACCCTAATCATAACCCTAACCCCAACACACCCCTAACCCTAATCCCAACTCTAACCATAAACCTAACTACAAGCCTAACCCTAATTCCAAACCTAACCCTAATTCCAACCCTAACCCAAATTCCAACCCTAACCGTAATTCTAACCTTAGCCCTAATGCTAACCCTAACCCTAGTTCTAACCCTAAGGCTGGGTTCATATTGCGTTTTACCAGCCCGTTCAACACGTAGCGTTGACCGGCTGGTAACGGTATAGCATAACGCGATCGCGTTATGCTATACCCGCTAGCGCAGATGAATCAGCAGATAATCAGCCACGGATCAGCAGCAAAATCAGTCGCGGATCAGCAGCGAAATCCGCCGCGGATCAGCAGCGAAATCCGCCGCGGATCAGCTGCGAAATCCGCCGCGGATCCGCAGCGAAATCCGCCGCGGATCAGCAGCGAAATCCGTCGCGGATCAGCAGCGAAATCCGCCGCGGATCCGCAGCGAAATCAGTCGCGGATCCGCAGCGAAATCAGTCGCGGATCCGCAGCGAAGTCCGCCGCGGATCAGCAGCGAAATCCGCCGCGGATCAGCAGCGAAATCAGTCGCGGATCCGCAGCGAAATCAGTCGCGGATCCGCAGCGAAATCCGCCGCGGATCAGCAGCGAAATCCGCCGCCGATCAGCAGCGAAATCCGCTGCGGATCAGCAGCGAAATCCACCGCCGATCAGCAGCGAAATCTGCCGCGGATCAGCAGCGAAATCCGCAGCGGATCAGCAGCGAAATCCGCCGCCGATCAGCAGCGAAATCCGCCGCGGATCAGCAGCGAAATCCGCGCCGATCAGCAGCGAAATCCGCCGCGGATCAGCAGCGAAATCCGCAGCGGATCAGCAGCGAAATCCGCCGCCGATCAGCAGCGAAATCCGCCGCGGATCAGCAGCGAAATCCGCCGCCGATCAGCAGCGAAATCCGCAGCGGATCCGCAGCGAAATCCGCCACGGATCAGCAGCAATGTCCGCCGCGGATCAGCAGCGAAGTCCGCCGCGGATCAGCAGCGAAATCCGCCGCGGATCAGCAGCGAAATCCGCCGCCGATCAGCAGCGAAATCCGCAGCGGATCCGCAGCGAAATCCGCCGCGGATCAGCAGCGAAATCCCCGCGGATAAGCAGCGATATCCGCCGCGGATCCGCAGCGAAATCCGCCACGGATCAGCAGCAAAATCCGCCACGGATAAGCAGCGATATCCGCCGCGGATCCGCAGCAAAATCAGCTGCGGATCAGCAGCAAAATCCGCTAGGAAAAAAAAAAAAAATTCTTTATTTTTTTTATTTGTCCCTACCTATGATAAAGGGGGGGTTCATTTACTTTTTTTTATTTTGATCACTGTGACAGTTTATCACAGTGATCAAAATAAGTTTTTGAACACTGGGGGGCGCCCCTGCGCATGCGCCGGCGGCGGGCGCACTGCGCATGCGCCGCCATTTTCCAATATGGCGGCGCCCATGAAGAGGCCCGGGCGGACGCCGGGCCCGATCGTGGGACATCGGTGGATCGGGAGAGGTGAGTAGGGGGGTCGGAAGGCTGGGGGGGGGGATAGGAAGTGGGGGCAGTGGACCAAAAGAGGAGGGGAGCTGTAAGTGACGGCGGTGACCGATCGCTGCCATCTTTCGGTGGCGGCGGCCGATCACCGCCGTGACTCGGTGTGGGGGGGGTCAGGGCTCGGTCTCCAGCCATGGCAGATGCTATTGCAGCATCGGCCATGGCTGGATTGTAATATTTCACCAATTAAATTGGTGAAATATTACACATTGCTCTGATTGGCTGTTTCACTTTTAACAGCCAATCAGAGCGATCGTGGCCACGGGGGGGTTAAGCCAACCCCCCTGTGGTGAAGTACAAAGGGTCCTGTGCCGGCGGGTCGGGTGACCTTTGAGTGACCCCGGTCTCCCGGCCCGCAGGGACGAGATCCTTTCATGACGCCACATAGGCGTCATGGGTCGGATTGGCACAGGTTTTCATGACGCCTACGTGGCGTCATGGGTCGGGAAGGGGTTAAATAAACTTATAGGACTTGATTTTTAAAGGCACACACCTGTCTATGTAAGACCTCACAGCTCACAGTGCATGTCAGACCAAATGAGAAGCATGAGGTCAAGGAACTGGCCAAGGAGCTCAGAGACAGAGTTCTGGCAAGGCACACATCTGGCCAAGGTTACAAAAGAATTTCTGCAGTACTCAAGGTTCCTAAGAGCACAGTGGCCTCTATAATCCTTAAATGGAGAACGTTTGGGACCACCTGAAGTCTTCCTAGACTTGGCTGTCCAGCCAAACTGAGCAATCGTGGAAGAAGAGCCTTGGTGAGAGAGGTGAAAGAAGAACCCAACATCACTGTGGCTGAGCTCCACAGATGCAGTAAGGAGATGGGAGAAAGTTCCACAAAGTCAACTATCACTGCAGCCCACCAAAAGTGGGGCCTTTATGGCAGAGTGGCCCGACGGAAGCCTCTCCTCAGTGCAAGGCATATGAAAGCCCGCATAGAGTTTGCTAAAAAACACATGAAGGACTATGAGAAATAAGATTCTCTGGTCTGATGAGACCAATATAGAACTTTTTGGTGAAAATTCTAAGTGGTATGTGAGGAGAAAACCAGGCACTGCTCATCACCTGCCCAATACAATCCCAACAGTGAAACACGGTGGTGGCAGCATCATGCTAGGGGGTGTTTTTCAGCTGCAGGGACAGGACGACTGGTTGCAATTGAAGGAAACATGAATGTGGCCAAGTACAGAGATATCCTGGATGAAAACCTCTTCCAGAGTGCTCTGGACCTCAGACTTGGCTGAAGGTTCACCTTCCAACAAGACAACAAGACAATGACCCTAAGCATACAACTAAAATAACAAAGGAGTGGCTTCAGAACAACTCTGTGACTATTCTTGATTGGCCCAGCCAGAGCCCTGACCTAAACTCAATTGTTCATCTCTGGAAAGATCTGAAAATGGCTGTCCACCAATGTTCATCATCCAACCTGACGGAACTGGAGAGGATTTGCAAGGAAGAATGGCAGAGGATCCCCAAATCCAGGTGTGAAAAACTTGTTGCATCATTCACAAGAAAACTCATGGCTGTAGTAGCTCAAAAGGGTGCTTCTACTCAATACTGAGCAAAGGGTCTGAATACTTATGATCATGTGATATTTCACTTTTTCTTTTTTAATACATTTGCAAAAATTTCTACATTTCTTTTTTTTTTCAGTCTAGATGGAGTGCAGAGCGTACAATAATGAGAAAAAAAGAACTTTTTTGAATTTGCCAAATGGATGCAATGAAACAAAGGGTGAAAAATTTAAAGGGGTCTGAAAACTTTCTGTACCCACTGTAAGGCCCTAAAAATGATTTTCCTGTAAAATAAATATAAATCTTTGAGTTTTATCAACAGATATAGGAGAGAAATTGAGACCACATTTCAAAACAGACTTTTCAGTGTCTGTGAGAATATGTATACACAGATTAATAATCTGTAGCTGGGAGTCTGTGGAAGTTAGAATTTGTGTTTCCTCTTGTTCGTTCATGTTGGAATTATTCTGGACCCTGGTTTTTGTTTATGTTTACCACGTTTAAAATGCTATCCAAATCACTAGTTTCTGAACTTAAAAATTCAGATGTCGAGGGTGTCATCAGATAAATTTCACCTATTAACCATATGTTTCTATTGGAACACCTGGCCCCTTTCATATTCCCTCTTATGTTTGAGCTTATGCCTTTTTTTATCTATAATCTATAATCCAGGGGAGGAGTCCCGAGGAGAGAATTTGCATATTCCCAGTGCCTTCTGGGATAAGTGAAGAGTCTCCGCGAGCTCAAGGAACACTGGATTTTGGCCGTTGCAGCTGAAAGGAGGACATCAGTAAACCAGGGGAAGAGTCCCGAGGAGAGAATTTGCATATTCCCAGTGCCTTCTGGGATAAGTGAAGAGTCTCCGCGAGCTCAAGGAACACTGGATTTTGGCCGTTGCAGCTGAAAGGAGGACATCAGTAAACCGCGCGCCCTAGAGTTTTGGCATATATTTCACTGCTTGGATATCTCTTGAACAATAAGAACATGGAAGAGGCCAGGAGCCATTTGGTGAGCTGCATTTCTTGCTACATGTTCACAGACTTACTAGTGGAAAAGCCAAACTTCACATGCCAGAAATGCAAGCTTGTGTCCCTGTTGGAGGAAAAGTTGCAAAATCTGGAAGAGAGGTTATCTACATTGAAAACCATTAAGGAAGGTGAAGAGTTCTTAGACAGAGCAGAATTATCTCTTCATGTTACAGAAAGAGAAGAAATTTGAAGTGCACCTGAAGAAACAGAGGAATGGAAGCATGTGACCCAGAGAAGCAGGAGGATCGGGAGGCAGTCAGCACCCATACTGCTCAGGAACCAGTACCAGGCTCTTACACAGGAGAACGATGAAGAAATACATCAAGATAACACTTTGGCCACAAACAATAACCTTGTACGCCCTCAGAGTCCTCCTGAATGGAGAAAGAAAACTGTTGTGAAGAAGAAACGGAGAGTTGTTGTCATGGGGGATTCCCTGTTGAGAGGAACAGAGGCCGCTATCTGCAGACCGGATTTAACCTCAAGAGAAATGTGCTGTCTTCCATGTGCAAAAATTAAAGATGTGTCTGACAGGATATCAGGACTCTTCAGACCTATAGATGACTACCCATTCCTGCTAATACATGTGGGGACAAATGACACCGCAAGAAACGACCTGGAAACCATCTGCAGTGACTTTGAAAACTTAATAATAATAATAATAATAATAATTATTTATAAGCGCCATCATATTCCGCAGCGCTTTACAGTTTAACAGTTTCAAAACACAAGTCATAAGTAACAACTTAACAATATAGTAATTAAAGCAAAATAAGACGGCCTGCTCGTGAGAGCTTACAATCTACAATGGTAGAATGGTAACTTAGGTAAGAAAATGAAAGAAACTGGGAGCACAGGTGGTCTTCTCATCCATCCTCCAGTCGATGGCCATGGAACAAGGAGGTGGAATAAGATTCTGCAGGTGAACAACTGGCTACGTCGATGGTGCCGTCAGCAAGGATTTGGATTTCTGGATCACGGAGTGAATTACCTATCTGATGGACTACTTGTTAGAGATGGGGTGCACCTTACGAAGACTGGAAAACATGTATTTGGAAGTCGCCTTGCTACACTCATCAGGAAAGCTTTAAACTAGAACATGTGGGAAGGGAAGCAAAACGCCAGCAAAAGCCATACACCTGACAAATACTATTGAGAATTCTGCTATTAGAAGTGAAGGGGAAGAACAAAGACAAAAAAATCTAGATAATAAAAATATTGAAGAAAATAAACCAATCACAAACTAAAATGTTTCTATACGAATGCACAAAGCATGGGCAACAAACAAGGAGAACTGGAACTACTAACGCAGGAGAAGTATGATGTAATTGGAATCACTGAAACTTGGTGGGACGATACACATGACTGGAATACAAGGCTAGAAGGATACAACTTATTTGCAAGAAACAGACTTGATAAACGAGGAGGAGGTGTCGCATTGTATGTTAGAAAAGCGTATATCTGCACAGAGATTGACGCTTCAGAGACTGGGAGTTCTGTGGAAACTGGGTAGGAATACAAGGACAGAACAATGCAAAGGACACCATTGTAGGCATTTACTACAGGCCACCTATGCAAGCTGAAGATATGGATGAACTCTTTATGCATCAAATGGCCAAGTTCTCCAAAAAATATGACATAGTGGTCATGGGAGATTTCAACTATCCAGACATTTGTTGGGAATCTCTCTCAGGCAAAACTAACAGGTCAAGGAAATTCTTATCCTCTCTTGCTGACAACTTTGTCTTCCAAAAGGTAGATGAGAAAACAAGGGGATCTGCTACCTTGGATCTAATCCTTATAAACAGGGAGGAAATGGATGAGGAGGTAAGAGTGGCTGGGACCCTAGGAGGTAGTGACCATGCAATTTTAGAATTTTGGATAACAAGAGGAGGAAGACCTGTGTAAACTCAAACGTCAAGGTTAGATTTCAGAAAGAAAATTCCAGGAATAGGGGGAGGACACCAAGTGACAAGGCAGTAACGAAAATTCAAGGTGACACAGTGTGAATAAAATAAATTTTTTATTAAATCAATAAGTGTAAAATATATGCATGACATTACAACATTGTATATATAAAAAATATTTCTTTATTCATTATTAAAATAAATGTATTATTAAATAACCAGAGGCAAAAATCCAATATAATATGGTAAAGCTACATGAAATAAAATGAGCAAATCCGTGTATACATATGTGTTAGACTATTCTTATATATAGTAGCATGGATATGTAGCTGTATACAAAACTGGAAAATAATATGCTCAATCAAGAACCAGGTAATGGCCCTATATATATAGAGACTGGCAGTATATGGACGTGCTAGGGTGCAAAAAAAACATTGACTGTGCTGGCAATAAATATGTGTATAAATATCCACAAAAAATACACAGATAAAAACAGTGAGCATGTGCAGCCACAGTGTGAAATGGAATCAAAAAATACCCTGTGCCGCAAAAAGTGAATACAAAACCGCCAGAAAACGTGTGAGCCTACATGTGTGAGAGATAAACACCATGCGCCACTGAGAGTGAAATAAAAAGTGAAAATGCCACCAAATGAAGGGCAAATACCTGGGAGCTTAATACCACGGGTGGAGACCTCGGAAGAACGCGCCCCGACGCGCGTTTCGGAAATCTATTTCCTTGTACATCCCCCTGACGAAGGAAATAGATTTCCGAAACGCGCGTCGGGGCGCGTTCTTCCGAGGTCTCCACCCGTGGTATTAAGCTCCCAGGTATTTGCCCTTCATTTGGTGGCATTTTCACTTTTTATTTCACTCTCAGTGGCGCATGGTGTTTATCTCTCACACATGTAGGCTCACACGTTTTCTGGCGGTTTTGTATTCACTTTTTGCGGCACAGGGTATTTTTTGATTCCATTTCACACTGTGGCTGCACATGCTCACTGTTTTTATCTGTGTATTTTTTGTGGATATTTATATACATATTTATTGCCAGCACAGTCAATGTTTTTTTTGCACCCTAGCACGTCCATATACTGCCAGTCTCTATATATATAGGGCCATTACCTGGTTCTTGATTGAGCATATTATTTTCCAGTTTTGTATACAGCTACATATCCATGCTACTATATATAAGAATAGTCTAACACATATGTATACACGGATTTGCTCATTTTATTTCATGTAGCTTTACCATATTATATTGGATTTTTGCCTCTGGTTATTTAATAATACATTTATTTTAATAATGAATAAAGAAATATTTTTCATATATACAATGTTGTAATGTCATGCATATATTTTACACTTATTGATTTAATAAAAATTTTTATTTTATTCACACTGTGTCACCTTGAATTTTCGTTACTGCCTTGTCACTTGGTGTCCTCCCCCTATTCCTGGAATTTTCTTTTATATTTCCGGATGGTCTGCCATCCACACGTCTGGTGGTATTGTCACTATTTTATTTATAGATATTAATTTTCATCAATTTTGAGATATTTTACCATTATTGTGACAAATACATCATCTTTTCTTAGATTTCAGAAAGGCAGATTTTAAGGGACTCAGAAAGAGAATTGGAGGGATCCAGTGGCTGGATATCCTTAAAGACAAAAATGTCCAGAAGGATGGTAGAGGACTCTCAAGTCTGAATTTTTTCAGGAAGGATGGGAAATCTTGAAAATGAGATTCTCAAAGCACAATCGTTAACAATGCCGAAAAGAGGGAAGAATGGGAAGCATTTAAGGAAACCAGGATGGATGAACACAGAACTTAAACACATGCTAAAAAGGAAGAAAGAAATGTTTATCAAATGGAAAGAGGGAGGCGTATCTAAAGAAGAATATAATGCCGTCTGCAGAACCTGCAGGGCACAAATCACATTATCTAAAGCTGACAATGAATTAAGGCTTGCAAGAGACATCAAAAGCAACAAAAAAGGATTTTGGGGTTACGTCAAAAGTAAAAGAAAAGTCAAAGATGCTATAGGATTTTTACAGGATGAAAATGATGAAATGGTAAGACAGGATGTTGAGAAGGCTGAACTTTTAAATTCCTATTTTGCATCTGTTTTCTCTCAGAAAGGAAATGTAACATCAACTGATCTTCACTGTCCTATTAAAGGAATAGAAGAATCCAGGATATCTATAAACAGAAAAACAGTGAGGAAACACTTAGCTAACCTAAATGAATTCAAGTCTCCAGGTCCAGATGAATTACACCCCAGAGTACTGAAGGAGATAGCAGAAGAAATTCTTTAACCACTGTCCATAATCTTTGAAAATTCTTGGAGAACAGTAGAAGTCCCAGAAGACTGGAGAAGAGCAAATGTTGTTCCTATCTTCAAAAAGGGGAAGAAGGTGGACCCAGGGAACTACAGGCCGGTGAGTCTGACTTCTATACCAGGAAAGATCTTTGAACAAATTATTAAAGAACATGTATTTAAGTACCTGGATAAGAATGAAGTGATTAAACAGTCAGCATGGGTTTGTAACTAATAAGTCATGTCAGACTAACTTAATTTCCTTCTATGACAGAATTACTGACTGGGTGGATCAGGGAAATGCTGTAGATATAGTATATCTTGACTTCAGCAAAGCATTTGACAAAGTATCTCACACAATCCTTATTGAAAAAATGACTAAGTATGGAATGGACAAGGCAACTGTTAGGTGGATTCATAACTGGCTTAGTGATCGGACCCAAAGAGTGGTCGTAAATGGCTGCATTTCAAGTTGGAAGAATGTCTCAAGTGGGTACCACAAGGCTCTGTTTTGGGCCCTGTATTGTTCAACATCTTTATCAATGATTTAGATGAAGGAATTGAGGGTAAACTGATCAAATTTGCTGATGACACAAAGCTAGGAGGGGTAGCTAATACTAGAGAAGAGAGAGGATTCAAAAAGATATAAATAAACTGGAGCAGTGGGCAGCAACTAACAGAATGGTTTTTAACAGGGAAAAATGCAAAGTACTACATCTGGGCAATAAAAATGAAAAAAGAATATACAAAATGGGAGGAATAGGGCTAAGTAACAGCACATGTGAAAAAGACTTGGGTATACTAATTGATCACAGACTGAACATGAGTCAACAGTGAGATGCAGCAGCAAAAAAGGCAAATACAATTCTAGGATGCATCAACAGAAGCATACAGTCTAGATCACGTGAGGTCATTATTGCCCTCTACTCCTCTTTGGTCAGACCTCATCTGGAATACTGTGTCCAGTTCTGGGCACCACATTTTAAAAAAGACATCAACAAACTGGAGCAAGTTCAGAGAAGAGCCACCAGAATGGTGACCGGTCTGCAAACCATGTCCTATGAGGAACGGTTGCAGGATTTGGGAATGTTTAGCTTGCAAAAAAGAAGACTGAGAGGAGACGTAATAGCTGTCTACAAATATCTCAAGGGCTGTCACATTGTAGAAGGATTACACAGATCAGATATTAGAAAAAACTTTTTGACAGTTAGGGTGATCAATGAGTGGAACATGCTGCCACGAGAGGTGGTGAGTTCTCCTTCAATGGAAGTCTTCAAACAGAGGCTGGACAGACATCTGTCTGGGATGATTTAGAGAATCCTGCTTTGAGCAGGGGGTTGAACCAGATGGCCCAGGAGGTCCCTTCCAACTCTACCATTCTATGATTCTATGATTCTATCTCTTTTTCAAGTTTGTTAATGATATCCTTTAATTTGTTCTGAAAAGATTGAGTCAACTGGTCATGATCAAATTTAGCCACCTAAGACTAAAGAGTTTTGGAACTGATTGCGAGGATTTAGATACAAAAAAAATATTTTTTGTCTCTACTTACCCCTTTAGGGTAATTAAAAACATAAATCTTAAAAAACGGATTACATTAATCCAATCTAGTGACGCATGAATGCAAATCTATCTATTTCACAAGAGACTCCACAGGAAAATCTCACATGAGCAAATAATAAATGGAAGCGGACTAAATAACAAATGATATTTTATTGAACTTCATGTTATAGTGCTGAAAATCCTCCCAACAGACAAAACAACCCAACATATATAGAACACCTTGTAGAAACACCAAACAAATAAACTCCTTTTTGATATGTGAAATACAGGTTTTAGACCCAATATTGATAAATATATTGTTTTCTTTTTTCATTATTCTATTTACTTCATTTTTATCATTTACCTAATTCATGAGAATTGAAGTTGACAACTTAATGTGCCAATACCTAAATTATAAGTAAATTTCCTTTTTCAATTGTGTATACTATGTGTTGAATCATGTGGTACCACACTGAACTCTGACATGACTGTCATGTGGTGCGTTGGTGCCCAGATTTAAAAATCAGACATACCGTATATTCTCGAGTATAAGCCGACCCGAGTATAAGCCGAGGCCCCTAATTTTGCCAAGGAAAACTGGGTAAGCTTATTGACTCGAGTATAAGCCGGGTGTATAAACCGCCATCCTGCTGTGCTCCCCCCGTCCTGCTCCGTGCTCCCCCATCCAGCTCTGTGCTCCCCCATTCTCCTCTGTGCTCCCCCCTCCTGCTCCGTCCTCCGCTGTGCTCCCCCTTTCCTGCTCCATCCTCCTCTGTGCTCCCCCCTCCTGCTCCGTTCTCCTCTGTGCTCCCTGTTATGTTTTGGTAGCTGAGGAGAATAAGCAAAAACGGCAATACACCAGAGAGGCTGGAACCTATTGGATTGCAGTAACCTGAACTAACCACACAACTAGAGGTAGCCGTGGAGTGTTCCTACGTTGATCCTAGACGCCTCGTCATAGCCTGAGAGATAACTACACCTAAAGGCAGAAAGATGAAAGCTATCTGCCCTGGAGCAGATCCCCAAAGAAAATAGGAAGCCCCCAAACATGTTATGGCGGTTAGACAAGAAGAAGTACGGACACAGACAGAAAATAGAATGAACAAATGCTGAGGCCCAATCTGTCTAGACAGAAAAGTACAGGAAAGGATACTCACTGCAATCCAAAAAAACCCTTAAAAAATACCAACTCTTCAGATTGCAAAAACACCTGAGATCACACGATCTCTAACACCTAAATCAGATCTCTGGTGTAACAAAACTAAGCCGCAGCCACTGAAAAAACAGGAAAAAGCAAATGAACAAACAACAGTGGCTCCAGAGAAACTGAGAGGAGCACAAGCCCCCGGAGGAGACTTGGCTGACCTCCACAGAAGTGCAGGGAACAATGCAAAAAGCAAGCACAAAAATAAAAGCAGAAAATATCTTATCTGATAGCAGAAGATGCAGGCAAGACTCAGCAAACTTCCAAATGAACCAGGAACCACAATTGAGACACGAACAATTGATCACCGGCAACCATCATGGGAGGGAACCTCCCTTATATCAGACCAGTCCGTGATCCCAGATTGCCATTCCTCGCTGAAAGGTTCAGTACTGTCTGTAACCACCAGAGAGAGCCTCTGCTCAGAAACCATCTCTAGCACATTCATAACAGCTCCCTCCTTCCTGCTCCGTCCTCCTGTGCTTCCTGTTCTGCTCCGTGCTCCTCTGTGCTCTCCATCCTCCCTCCGTCCTGCTCTGTGCTCCTCTGTGCCCTCCATCCTCCCCCCGTCCTGCTCCGTGCTCCTCTGTGCCCTCCATCCTCCCCCCCATCCTGCTCCGTGCTCCTCTGTGCTCTCCATCCTCCCCCCATCCTGCTCCGTCCTCCTGTGCCCCCCCGTCCTGCTCCGTGCTCCTCTGTGCTCTCCATCCTCCCTCCGTCCTGCTCCGTGCTCCTCTGTGCTCTCCATCCTCCCTCCGTCCTGCTCCGTGCTCCTCTGTGCTCTCCATCCTCCCCGTCCTGCTCCGTGCTCCTCTGTGCCCTCCATCCTCCCCCTGTCCTGCTCCGTGCTCCTCTGTGCTCTCCATCCTCCCCCCATCCTGCTCCGTGCTCCTCTGTGCCCTCCATCCATCCCCCCGTCCTGCTCCGTGCTCCTCTGTGCTCTCCGCTCCCCACTGTCCTCCTCCATGCTCCCCCCATCTCTCCACATACTCACCCTCCCGTGCCATCGCTGAACGTCCCGGCAATCCTGCGTTGTACCCGGCTTCCTGCAGTTCTCCTGTGCTGAGCGGTGACGTAATACCGCTCATTAAGGCCATGAATATGGACGCCACGCCTATGGGAGTGGCGTCGCGTCCATATTCATGACCTTAATGAGCGGTATTACGTCACCGCTCAGCACAGGAGAGCTGCAGGAAGCCGGGTACAACGCAGGATTGCCGGGACGTTCAGCGATGGCACGGGGAGGGTGAGTATGATGTCCCAGCCACCGGCTCCTGCCGCGGCACCCCCTCCCCCGCTGGTTTCTGCCCAATGACTCGTGTATAAGCCGAGGGGGAATTTTCAGCACAAAAAAAGGTGCTGAAAATCTCGGCTTATACACGAGTATATATGGTGTATAAGAACCATCCTTGTATCTTCAGCGTACATGTGGTTGCTTCCTGAAGAAGTGATTGTAACTTCGAAACATGTAAAATAAGTCACAAATTTATTTCATCAACCTGAGTTTGGATTGACGTCTTCATACACTCAGCAGTGCGGAAACATATCCACAGGAATTCTTTCTGATACAGACACCAATGGTCACTCACAGACTCGTGGATCTGCTGCAACTGTCATTTACATTTAAAACTCAAGCAATCGGTATATCAGGTTAGTATAATCTGATAAGTCATTTTTAAGACTATCTGATAAGACGTTATTTGCGATGTTTCCGCCACAGATTCTTTATTACAATAAGAGTAGTGTTGTGAATGTTTTGGAAATGAATTCTGAGCAGAAGCTCCCTCTGGTGGTTACAAACAGTACTGAACCATTCAATGAGGATTGGCAATCAGGAGTCACAGACTGGTCTTATATAAGGGAGGTTCCCTCCCATCATGGTTGCCGGTGATCAATTGTTCTTGTCTCAACTGTGGTTCCTGGTTCACTTGGAAGCTTGCTGAGTCTTGCCTCTTCTTCTGCTTTCAGATAAGATATTTTCTGTATTTGTTTTTGTGCTTACCATTTGCATATTTCTCTGCATTTCTGTGAGGTTAGCCAGGTTCCCCCCCGGGGGGCTTGGGCTCCTCTCAGTTCCGCTGGAGCCATTGTTATTTGTTCATTTGCCTTTTCCAGTTTTTTCAGTGGCTGCGGCTTAGTTTTGTTACACCAGAGAACTGATTTAGGTGGTAGAGGTCGTGTGATCTCAGGTGTTTTTGCAATCAGTAGCGTCGGCATTTTTTAGGGTTTTTTTGGATTGCAGTGAGTATCCTTTCTATCCTTTTCTGTCTAGGCAGATTGGGCCCAAGCGTTTGCTCATACTATTTTCTGTCTGTGTCTGTATTTCCTCTTGTCTAACCACCATTACATGTTTGGTGGCTTCCTATGTTCTTTGGGGATCTGCTCCGGGGCAGATAGCTTTCCTCTTTCTATCTTTAGGTGTAGTTAATCTCTCAGGCTGTGACGAGGCGTCTAGGACCAACGTAGGAACGCTCCACGGCTGCCTTTAGTTGTGGTGGTTAGTCAGGGTACTGCAATCCAATAGATTCCAACCTCTCTGGTGTATTGCCATTTTTGCCTGCTCTCCTCAGCTACGAAAGCATAACAGTATCACACGGCCAAACTGAAAATTGTATGGTGCTCACAGAAGGGAAAAATAGTGTGGAAAGAAAAAAGTTGTCAGAGTTGTCAGAGATTTTTTTTTTTTTCTGTTTCTTGCATTTTATCCCTCTTTCTCTGGGTGCTGAGGAGGATTTTTTTTTTCTCTTAATGGAGCTTGCACAGCTGTCTGGCCGTGTGGATCAGCTTGCCACTGAGGTTCGGAGTATTGCTGTCTATCTTGCTGGGTTGCCGGTTGTGGAACCTAGGATTCCCATGCCAGATTTGTTTTTGGGAGATCGGGCCAAATTTCTGAATTTCAAAAATAACTGTAAGTTGTTTTTTGCCTTAAAACCTAAGTCCTCAGGGAATGCAGCACAGCAGGTTCAAATTGTCATCTCTCTCCTGCGCGGCGATCCTCAGGATTGGGCTTTTTCCCTGACACCTGGGGACCCTGTTTTGAGTGATGTTGATGCATTTTTTCTGGCTCTGGGGTTATTGTACTATGAGCCTAATGTCACTGATCAAGCTGAAAGAACCTTGTTGGCATTAAATCAGGGGCTTGAGGACGCTGAGTTGTACTGTCAGAAATTCTGAAAATGGGCAGTCCTAACCAAATGGAATGATGATGCTTTGGCAGCCCTTTTTCGGAAGGGGCTGTCAGAGAATGTAAAAGATGTTATGGTGGGTTTCCCTGCTCCCTCTGGTCTCAATGATTCTATGTCATTACTAGCGATTCAAATTGACAGACGTTTGCGTGAGCGTAGAGGTATGCGTGGAATGGTGTTGCCTTGTGAGCCAGCTTCTGAACCCATGCAGTGTGATAGAGTGGCTTCTGTGGCACAGCGTCATGAGTTTCGAAAACGCAATGGGTTATGTTTCTATTGTGGTGACGCCTCTCATGTTATTTCTGTCTGCCCTAAGTGGGGAAGATGTTTTGCACGCTCAGTCTTCTTGGGTAGTGTTCAGAATAAATTTTTGTAGACTGTTACCCTGATTTGCTCCCTGTCCACATTTTCTGCTCAGGCTTTTGTTGATTCGGGAGCAGCTATTAACCTGATGGATTTTGATTTTGCCAAACGTTGTGGGTTTCCCTTGATACCCCTACGGAAGTCTATTCCCCTACTGGGGATTGATTCTACCCCTTTAGCTGAGAATAAACCCCAGTTTTCTACTCAGGTGATAATGAGGGTTGAACCTGATCATCAGGAGAGTTGAAAATTTTTGGTGCTGTATAATCTGCATGACATTATTGTACTAGGTTTCCCTTGGTTGCAGTCTCATAATCCTGTTTTGGATTGGAAATCTGTGTCTGTATCCAGTTGGGGCTGCCAATGTGTTAATGCCAACACTCCTGTTTTCTCTGCCTCTCCCCAGTCTCAGAATGTTCCTGACTTTTTGACTGTTTTTTCTGATGTGTTTAGCGAAAGTAAATCTGCATCCTTGCCCCCCCATAGGAGCTATGACTGCGCTATTGAATTAGTGCCTGGTAGTAAATTTCCTAAAGGTCGCCTTTTTAACTTGTCTGTACCTGAATATGACGCTATGCGGTCTTATATCAAGGAGTCATTGGAGAAGGGTCATATCAGACCATCCTCTTCCCCTTGTTGCCGGTTTTTTTCTTTGTGGACAAAAAGGATGGTTCATTAAGGCCGTGTATTGATTATCGTCTCTTGAACAAGATCACTGTGAAATATCAATATCCGTTACCCTTGATTTCTGACCTGTTTTCCAGGGTGAAAAGTGCTACTTGGTTTACCAAGCTTGACCTCAGGGGGGCGTATAACCTTATTCGCATTAAGCACGGGGATGAATGGAAGACGGCGTTTAATACCCCAGAGGGGAATTTTGAGTACCTAGTGATGCCCTTTGGGCTCACTAATGCTCCTTCCGTCTTCCAGTCCTTCATGAATGACATTTTCAGGGATTTTGTGGATAAATTTCTGATTGTTTATTTGGATGATATCTTGATTTTTTCCAATGACTGGGACTCTCATGTGAAACATGTTCGGACTGTGTTCCAGATTTTGAGAGAGAATGCTCTGTATGTGAAGGGATCAAAGTGTCTTTTTGGCATACAGAGGATCTCATTTCTGGGATTCATTTTGTCTCCATCTGTTATTGAAATGGACCTGGTCCAGGTTCAGGCCATCTGTGATTGGGTCCAACCTACTTCATTAAAGGCTCTTCAGAGATTCTTGGGTTTTGCCAATTTTTATCGTAAATTTATTGGTAATTTCTCTGTTATTGTTAAACCATTGGACTGATTTGACCAAAAAGGGTTCTGATGTGGTGAATTGGCCTCCTGAGGCAGTCTCTGCGTTTCAGGAACTTAAGCAGAGATTCACTTCTGCTCCTGTTCTACGGCAGCCTGATGTTTCTCTGCCATTTCAGGTGGAGGTTGATGACTCTTAAATTAGGGCAGGTGCCGTTTTGTCCCAAAGAGATCCTGAGACCTCTAAAAGTAACCCTTGTGCCTTTTTCTCTCGAAAATTTTCTCCAACTGAACGTAATTATGACGTGGGTAATCGGGAGTTATTGGCCATGAAGTGGGCTTTTGAAGAGTGGAGACATTGGCTGCAGGGAGCCAAACATCAGGTGGTGGTCCTCACGGACCATAAGAATCTGGTTTATCTGGAATCAGCCAAGCGACTTAATCCTAGACAGGCCAGGTGGGCCTTGTTTTTCACACGTTTTAATTTTCTAGTTTCCTTTCTTCCTGGCACTAAGAATGTTAAGGCGGATGCCCTCTCGAGGAGTTTCCTTGCAGACTCTCCTGAGTTATCTGATCCTGCTGTTATTTTGAAAGAGGGTGTAGTTCTTTCCGCCATCTCGCCCAATTTGAGACTGGCTCTGGAAGGGTGTCAGGAGGATAAACCCGAGCGTTGCCCTATTGGGAAATTGTTTGTCCCAGACCGGTGGAAAAAGAGTGTGATGTCTGAGATTCATTGTTCCGCGTTGGCCGGTCATCCCGGAATTTTTGGTACCAGAGACTTGGTGAGTCGGTCCTTTTGGTGGCCTACTTTGTCTCGTGACCTCAGGGAGTTTGTGCAGTCCTGTGGGACTTGCTCTCGCTTCAAGCCTTGCTCTTACTCTAGTGGTTTGTTGCTGCCATTGCCTGTGCCCAAGAGACCATGGACCCATATCTCTATGGATTTTATTTCCGACCTCCCTGTTTCTCAGAGAATGACCGTTATCTGGGTGATTTGTGATAGGTTTTCCAAGATGATACATCTTGTGCCATTACCTAAGTTGCCTTCCTCCTCCGAATTGGTGCCTTTGTTCCTTCAGCACGTGGTTCGGTTACACGGCATTCCTGAGAACATTGTGTCTGACAGAGGAGTCCAGTTTGTTTCCAGATTTTTTAGGACTTTTTGTTCTAAACTTGGTGTTCAATTGTCTTTCTCCTCTGCTTTTCATCCTCAGACCAATGGACAAACTGAGAGAACAAACAAGACATTGGAGACTTAAATGAGATGCTTTGTGTCTGCTGATCAAGATGACTGGGTCTCTTTTTTGCCTTTGGCTGAGTTTGCTCTTAATAATAGGGCAAGCTCTGCCACTTTGATGTCTCCATTTTTCTGCAATTTTGGGTTTCACCCTCGATTTTCTTCGGGACAGACGGAGGCTTCTGTCTGTCCGGGTGTTGACTCTGTTGTGGAGCGTATGCAGCAGATTTGGAACCAGGTAGTGGAGAAGTTGTCCCTCTCTCAGGAGAAGGCCCAGCGGTTTGCCAACCGGCATAGGACTGATGGTCAGTTTAAAGTAGGGGACTTGGTCTGGTTGTCCTCAAGAAATATCCCTATGAGAGCTGCATCTCCTAACTTTAAGCCTAGGTTCATTGGACCTTATAAGATCATGGAGATTCTTAATCCTGTTTCCTTTCGTTTACTTCTTCCAGGGACATTTAAGATCCATAACGTGTTCCACAAGTCCTTATTGAAGAGGTTTGTCGAGCCAGTGGTTCCTATGGCTGCGCCTCCCGACCCTGTTTTGGTTGAGGGCAATCTGGAGTATGTGGTTGAGAAAATATTGGATTCTCGTTTTTCTAGACGGAAACTCCAGTATTTGGTTAAGTGGAGAGTTTACGGTCAGGAGGACAATTCTTGGGTGTTTGCTTCGGACATCCATGCTAGGAGACTGATCCGTGCCTATCACCGAGCTCATCCTGACCGACCTGGTTGCACAAATGAGGGTTCGGTGACCCCTCCTGAAGGGGGGGGTACTGTTGTGAATGTTTTGGAAATGAATTCTGAGCAGAAGCTCCCTCTGGTGGTTACAAACAGTACTGAACCATTCAATGAGGATTGGCAATCAGGAGTCACAGACTGGTTTTATATAAGGGAGGTTCCCTCCCATCATGGTTGCCGGTGATCAATTGTTCTTGTCTCAACTGTGGTTCCTGGTTCACTTGGAAGCTTGCTGAGTCTTGCCTCTTCTTCTGCTTTCAGATAAGATATTTTCTGTATTTGTTTTTGTGCTTACCATTTGCATATTTCTCTGCTTTTCTGTGAGGTTAGCCAGGTTCCCCCCCGGTGGGCTTGGGCTCCTCTCAGTTCTGCTGGAGCCATTGTTATTTGTTCATTTGCCTTTTCCAGTTTTTTCAGTGGCTGCGGCTTAGTTTTGTTACACCAGAGAACTGATTTAGGTGGTAGAGGTCGTGTGATCTCAGGTGTTTTTGCAATCAGTAGCGTCGGCATTTTTTTAGGGTTTTTTTGGATTGCAGTGAGTATCCTTTCTATCCTTTTCTGTCTAGGCAGATTGGGCCCAAGCGTTTGCTCATACTATTTTCTGTCTGTGTCTGTATTTCCTCTTGTCTAACCACCATTACATGTTTGGTGGCTTCCTATGTTCTTTGGGGATCTGCTCCGGGGCAGATAGCTTTCCTCTTTCTATCTTTAGGTGTAGTTAATCTCTCAGGCTGTGACGAGGCATCTAGGACCAACGTAGGAACACTCCACGGCTGCCTTTAGTTGTGGTGGTTAGTCAGGGTACTGCAATCCAATAGATTCCAACCTCTCTGGTGTATTGCCGTTTTTGCCTGCTCTCCTCAGCTACCAAAGCATAACAGTGTAGGCAGATGCTATCTGCTTTGGCTAGAGGCAATATGTGGATGCAGCCTTAACTAGTTGTTTTACTGACATTATTGTTTACCTTACAAATATATACTTCCTTCACACCATATCAAAAAACCTATTATACCCATGTTTTATGTCCTCAAAAAGGTGCTTAAAAATTTGGATTGTCCACCTGGAATACCTATTGTATCCAAAATTGGGACTGTCTGTGAAAAGCCCTGCACCTACAGTATATTAACTTTTTTTTTACAACCGTTTGTTCTAAACCTACCATCTTACCTTAGGGATTCTTCCCATCTTCTTCAATAATTTAAATTTGTGGGTCTTCTGAAGGATGCCTTATTGATTAGTATTGATTTAGAATCAATATGTACCAACATTGTCCATCATGTTGACCTTGCTGCTGTGACATATTTTCTGGATTTAGAAACTGGAGGTAATCGCATTCACAATTCCTTCAACATTTATCTTTTGAATGTTGTTTTGACACATAATTATTTTACATTTGACCACTCTTTTTTATCAACAAATCTCTGGGACTGCAGTAGGTGTTTGTTGCGAGCCCTCCTTTTTGGTTGGTGGGAGTGCCTGTACATGTACCCATCCACTGATTTTCAACATCACATATTTTTAAATGGCTTTGTTTCATTGACGATTTTCTACTGATTTGGATGGGATCAGAGCGGGAATGTGTCGAATTTATTGAGAAACTTAATGATAACCCTTGAATATCCATCTCACTTATGATATTTCTTGCCTTTCAGTTTCTTGGACTTGAAGATCACTAAAATTGACAATTGTATTGCCACTAATTTGTTCAGATAATCTATAGCAACTAACAGTTTACTCTACTATCAAAGTTTTCATCCCCGTTCAATGAAAGATGAGTTAACTGTTCTTTCGTTTTCCCGGGTAAAACAAAACTGTTCTGAATTGGACAAATACAAACAAGAGGCCAATTCTCTTACGTCATGCTTCTGGGATCGCGGCTATCCTAAATCGGTCATCTCTCAAGCTTTTCAGAAACTTAATTTTTTACTTAATCCTTCTTCTCAACCGAAAGATAATAAAATCAGGTTCATAAGTACATTTAATAATCAATGGAGTCTGATTAGTAGAATCTTTTATAAGCACTGGATCATTCTCAAAACTGATAGCCGCATCTCTAGCTTTATACCTGAGACACACCGACATGCACCTAATTTATGTGACAAATTAGTTAGGAGTCACTATAGGCGGGCGACATTTAGAATCCATGCGGGTTCACACAGGTATGGACTGGGGTTGAAATTTGTTGGCATATGCAACAGATTAGGACTTATTATAAAAGGAGGACTTTATGCTGACCTGACAGTAGATGGCGATGTTGTGTAATGTTTCCTTCTGTTTAACCCCTTAATCCCATTGGACGTAATATTCCGTCCATGTGACCTGGTACTTAATTCCCATGGACGGAATATTACGTCCAGGGCGATCAGCTGCGCTCCCGAGGGGAGCGCAGCTGATCGCCGCCGGGTGTCAGCTGATTATCACAGCTGACACCCGGCACTATGTGTCAGGAGCGGTCACGGACCGCTCCCGGCACATTAACCCCTAGCACACCGCGATCAAACATGATCGCGGTGTACTGGGGGCACAGGGGAGGATCGCGCAGGCAGGGGGCTCCCTGCGCGCTCCCCTGAGACCCTCAGAGCAGCGCGATGTGTCGCGCTGTTCCGAGGGTCCGTCCTCCCTCCAGGTCCCCGGATCCAAGATGGCGCCGGGGTCCTGCAGGGAGGCGGCTTCCTCAGTGCCTGCTGAGAGCAGGCACTGAGAAGCCTGCAGCGATGCCAGAGCGATCGCTGGTGTGACAGAGTGCTGTGCACACTGTCACACCAGCGATCTGCTAAAATACTGTGATGTCCCACCCTGGGACAAAGTAAAAAAGTAAAAAAAAAAAATAAAAAGTGGTAAAAAAAATCATAAAAAAAAAAAAAATATTCCCCAGTAAATTCATTTCTTCCTGTAAATAAAAAAAACAAAACAATAAAAGTACACATATTTGGTATCGCCGCGTCCGTAACGACCCCCCTATAAAACTTTCCCACTAGTTAACCCCTTTAGTGAACCCCTTAAAAAAAAAAAAAAACTAAGCAAAAAATCAATGCTTTATCATCATACCGCCGAACAAAAAGTGGAATAACACGCGATCAAAAAGACCGATATAAATAATCATGGTACCACTGAAAACGTCATCTTGTCCCGCAAAAAACGAGCTGACATACAGCATCATCAGCGAAAAAAATAAAAAGTTATAGCTCGCAGAATAAAGCGATGCAAAAATAATGATTTTTTATATAAAATTGTTTTTATTCTATAAAAGCACCAAAACATTAAAAAAATGATATAAATGAGGTATTGCCATAATCGTACTGACCCGAAGAATAAAACTGCTTTATCAATTTTACCACACGCGGAACGGTATAAACGCCTCCCCCAAAAGAAATTCATGAATTGCCGATTTTTGTTCATTCTAACCTCCCAAAAATCGAAATAAAAAGCGATCAAAAAATGTCACGTGGTTATAAATGGTACCAATAAAAACGTCACCTCGTTCCGCAAAAAATAAGACCTCACATGACTCTGTGGGCCAAAATATGCAAAAATTATAGCTTTCAAGATGTGGTGATGCAAAAAACTACTTTTTGCAATAAAAAGCGTCTTTTAGCGTGACAGCTGCCAATCACAAAAACCCGCTATAAATAATAAATCAAACCCCCCTTTATCACCCCCTTAGTTAGGGAAAAATAATAAAATTAAAAAAATGTATTTATTTCCATTTTCCCATTAGGGTTATGGTTAGGGTTAGGGTTGCGGCTAAAGTTATTGTTAGGAATGGCGCTAAAGTTAGGATTAGGGTTAGGGTTGGGATTAGGGTTAGGGGTGTGTTAGGGTTAGGTTTGTGGTTAGGGTTGGGACTAGGGTTAGGGGTGTGTTGGGGTTAGGGTTGGAGTTAGAATTAGGTGGTTTCCACTGTTTAGGTACATCAGGGGCTCTCCAAATGTGACATGGCGTCTGATCTCAATTCCAGCCAATTCTGCATTGAAAAAGTCAAACGGTGCTCCTTCACTTCTGAGCTCTGCCATGCGCCCAAACAGTAGTTTACCCCCGCATATGGGGTATCAGCGTACTCTGGACACAAGAGTTATTGTGCAATTTGTTCCACAAGTCCTTATTGAAGAGGTTTGTCGAGCCAGTGGTTCCTATGGCTGCGCCTCCCGACCCTGTTTTGGTTGAGGGCAATCTGGAGTATGTGGTTGAGAAAATATTGGAGTCTCGTTTTTCTAGACGGAAACTCCAGTATTTGGTTAAGTGGAGAGGTTACGGTCAGGAGGACAATTCTTGGGTGTTTGCTTCGGACATCCATGCTAGGAGACTGATCCGTGCCTATCACCGAGCTCATCCTGACCGACCTGGTCGCACAAATGAGGGTTCGGTGACCCCTCCTGAAGGGGGGGGTACTGTTGTGAATGTTTTGGAAATGAATTCTGAGCAGAAGCTCCCTCTGGTGGTTACAAACAGTACTGAACCATTCAATGAGGATTGGCAATCAGGAGTCACAGACTGGTTTTATATAAGGGAGGTTCCCTCCCATCATGGTTGCCGGTGATCAATTGTTCTTGTCTCAACTGTGGTTCCTGGTTCACTTGGAAGCTTGCTGAGTCTTGCCTCTTCTTCTGCTTTCAGATAAGATATTTTCTGTATTTGTTTTTGTGCTTACCATTTGCATATTTCTCTGCTTTTCTGTGAGGTTAGCCAGGTTCCCCCCCGGTGGGCTTGGGCTCCTCTCAGTTCTGCTGGAGCCATTGTTATTTGTTCATTTGCCTTTTCCAGTTCTTTCAGTGGCTGCGGCTTAGTTTTGTTACACCAGAGAACTGATTTAGGTGGTAGAGGTCGTGTGATCTCAGGTGTTTTTGCAATCAGTAGCGTCGGCATTTTTTTAGGGTTTTTTTGGATTGCAGTGAGTATCCTTTCTATCCTTTTCTGTCTAGGCAGATTGGGCCCAAGCGTTTGCTCATACTATTTTCTGTCTGTGTCTGTATTTCCTCTTGTCTAACCACCATTACATGTTTGGGGGCTTCCTATGTTCTTTGGGGATCTGCTCCGGGGCAGATAGCTTTCCTCTTTCTATCTTTAGGTGTAGTTAATCTCTCAGGCTGTGACGAGGCATCTAGGACCAACGTAGGAACACTCCACGGCTGCCTTTAGTTGTGGTGGTTAGTCAGGGTACTGCAATCCAATAGATTCCAACCTCTCTGGTGTATTGCCGTTTTTGCCTGCTCTCCTCAGCTACCAAAGCATAACAGTGTAGGCAGATGCTATCTCCTTTGGCTAGAGGCAATATGTGGATGCAGCCTTAACTAGTTGTTTTACTGACATTATTGTTTACCTTACAAATATATACTTCCTTCACACCATATCAAAAAACCTATTATACCCATGTTTTATGTCCTCAAAAAGGTGCTTAAAAATTTGGATTGTCCACCTGGAATACCTATTGTATCCAAAATTGGGACTGTCTGTGAAAAGCCCTGCACCTACAGTATATTAACTTTTTTTTTACAACCGTTTGTTCTAAACCTACCATCTTACCTTAGGGATTCTTCCCATCTTCTTCAATAATTTAAATTTGTGGGTCTTCTGAAGGATGCCTTATTGATTAGTATTGATTTAGAATCAATATGTACCAACATTGTCCATCATGTTGACCTTGCTGCTGTGACATATTTTCTGGATTTAGAAACTGGAGGTAATCGCATTCACAATTCCTTCAACATTTATCTTTTGAATGTTGTTTTGACACATAATTATTTTACATTTGACCACTCTTTTTTATCAACAAATCTCTGGGACTGCAGTAGGTGTTTGTTGCGAGCCCTCCTTTTTGGTTGGTGGGAGTGCCTGTACATGTACCCATCCACTGATTTTCAACATCACATATTTTTAAATGGCTTTGTTTCATTGACGATTTTCTACTGATTTGGATGGGATCAGAGCGGGAATGTGTCGAATTTATTGAGAAACTTAATGATAACCCTTGAATATCCATCTCACTTATGATATTTCTTGCCTTTCAGTTTCTTGGACTTGAAGATCACTAAAATTGACAATTGTATTGCCACTAATTTGTTCAGATAATCTATAGCAGCTAACAGTTTACTCTACTATCAAAGTTTTCATCCCCGTTCAATGAAAGATGAGTTAACTGTTCTTTCGTTTTCCCGGGTAAAACAAAACTGTTCTGAATTGGACAAATACAAACAAGAGGCCAATTCTCTTACGTCATGCTTCTGGGATCGCGGCTATCCTAAATCGGTCATCTCTCAAGCTTTTCAGAAACTTAATTTTTTACTTAATCCTTCTTCTCAACCGAAAGATAAAAAATCAGGTTCATAAGTACATTTAATAATCAATGGAGTCTGATTAGTAGAATCTTTTATAAGCACTGGATCATTCTCAATACTGATAGCCGCATCTCTAGCTTTATACCTGAGACACACCGACATGCACCTAATTTATGTGACAAATTAGTTAGGAGTCACTATAGGCGGGCGACATTTAGAATCCATGCGGGTTCACACAGGTATGGACTGGGGTTGAAATTTGTTGGCATATGCAACAGATTAGGACTTATTATAAAAGGAGGACTTTATGCTGACCTGACAGTAGATGGCAATGTTGTGTAACGTTTCCTTCTGTTTAACCCCTTAATCCCATTGGACGTAATATTCCGTCCATGTGACCTGGTACTTAATTCCCATGGACGGAATATTACGTCCAGGGCGATCAGCTGCGCTCCCGAGGGGAGCTGAGAGCAGGCACTGAGAAGCCTGCAGCGATGCCAGAGCGATCGCTGGTGTGACAGAGTGCTGTGCACACTGTCACACCAGCGATCTGCTAAAATACTGTGATGTCCCACCCTGGGACAAAGTAAAAAAGTAAAAAAAATAAAAATAAAAAGTGGTAAAAAAAATCATAAAAAAAAAAAAAAATATTCCCCAATAAATTCATTTCTTCCTGTAAATAAAAATAACAAAACAATAAAAGTACACATATTTGGTATCGCCGCGTCCGTAACGACCCCCCTATAAAACTTTCCCACTAGTTAACCCTTTAGTGAACCCCTTAAAAAAAAAAAAAAAAACTAAGCAAAAAATCAATGCTTTATCATCATACCGCCGAACAAAAAGTGGAATAACACGCGATCAAAAAGACGATATAAATAAACATGGTACCACTGAAAACGTCATCTTGTCCCGCAAAAAACGAGCTGACATACAGCATCATCAGCGAAAAAATAAAAAAGTTATAGCTCGCAGAATAAAGCGATGCAAAAATAATGATTTTTTATATAAAATTGTTTTTATTCTATAAAAGCACCAAAACATTAAAAAAATGATATAAATGAGGTATCGCCATAATCGTACTGACCCGAAGAATAAAACTGCTTTATCAATTTTACCACACGCGGAACGGTATAAACGCCTCCCCCAAAAGAAATTCATGAATTGCTGATTTTTGTTCATTCTAACCTCCCAAAAATCGAAATAAAAAGCGATCAAAAAATGTCACGTGGTTATAAATGGTACCAATAAAAACGTCACCTCGTTCCGCAAGAAATAAGACCTCACATGACTCTGTGGGCCAAAATATACAAAAATTATAGCTTTCAAGATGTGGTGATGCAAAAAATACTTTTTGCAATAAAAAGCGTCTTTTAGCGTGACAGCTGCCAATCACAAAAACCCGCTATAAATAATAAATCAAACCCCCCCTAAATCACCCCCTTAGTTAGGGAAAAATAATAAAATTAAAAAAATGTATTTATTTCCATTTTCCCATTAGGGTTATGGTTAGGGTTAGGGTTGCGGCTAAAGTTATTGTTAGGAATGGCGCTAAAGTTAGGATTAGGGTTAGGGTTGGGATTAGGGTTAGGGGTGTGTTAGGGTTAGGTTTGTGGTTAGGGTTGGGACTAGGGTTAGGGGTGTGTTGGGGTTAGGGTTGGAGTTAGAATTAGGTGGTTTCCACTGTTTAGGTACATCAGGGGCTCTCCAAATGTGACATGGCGTCTGATCTCAATTCCAGCCAATTCTGCATTGAAAAAGTCAAACGGTGCTCCTTCACTTCTGAGCTCTGCCATGCGCCCAAACAGTAGTTTACCCCCGCATATGGGGTATCAGCGTACTCTGGACCACAAGAGTTATTGTGCAATTTGTCCTATTTCTTCTGTTACCTTTGGGAAAATAAAAAACTGGGGGCGACAAAATCATTTTTGTAAAAAAAAAATAATTTTTTTGTTTTTACGGCTGTATGTTATAAATTTTCTGTGAAGCACTTGGGGCTTCATAGCGCTCACCACACTTCTAGATAAGTTTCTTGTGGGGTCTATTTTCCAAAATGGGGTCACTTGTGGGGGGTTTCCACTGTTTAGGCGCATCAGGGGCTCTCTAAATGCGACATGACGCCCCCAGACCATTCCATCAAAGTCTGCAATCCAAAATGTCACTACTTCCCTTCCGAGCCCAGACATGCACCCATACAGTAGTTTTCTCCCACATATTGGGTATCAGCGTACTCAGGACAAATTGGACAACAAATTTTGGGGTCCAATTTCTCCTGTTAACCTTGTGAAAATAAAATATTGGGGGCGAAAAAATCATTTTTGTAAAAAAAAAAAAGGATTTTTTATTTTTACGGCTGTACGTTATAAACTTCTGTGAAGCAATTCGGGGTTCAAAGTGCTCACCACACATCTAGATAAGTTCCTTGTGGGGTCTATTTTCCAAAATGGGGTCACTTGTGGGGGGTTTCCACTGTTTAGGCGCATCAGGGGCTCTCCAAATGCGACATGACGCCCCCAGACCATTCCATCAAAGTCTGCAATCCAAAACGTCACTACTTCCCTTCCGAGCCCAGACGTGCACCCATACAGTAGTTTTCTCCCACATATTGGGTATCAGCGTACTCAAGACAAATTGGACAACAAATTTTGGGGTCTAATTTCTCCTGTTAACCTTGTGAAAATAAAATATTGGGGGCGAAAAAAATCATTTTTGTAAAAAAAAAAAAGGATTTTTTATTTTTACGGCTGTACGTTATAAACTTCTGTGAAGCAATTCGGGGTTCAAAGTGCTCACCACACATCTAGATAAGTTCCTTGTGGGGTCTATTTTAGCGTCGGCATTTTTTAGGGTTTTTTTGGATTGCAGTGAGTATCCTTTCTATCCTTTTCTGTCTAGGCAGATTGGGCCCAAGCGTTTGCTCATACTATTTTCTGTCTGTGTCTGTATTTCCTCTTGTCTAACCACCATTACATGTTTGGGGGCTTCCTATGTTCTTTGGGGATCTGCTCCGGGGCAGATAGCTTTCCTCTTTCTATCTTTAGGTGTAGTTAATCTCTCAGGCTGTGACGAGGCGTCTAGGACCAACGTAGGAACACTCCACGGCTGCCTATAGTTGTGGTGGTTAGTCAGGGTACTGCAATCCAATAGATTCCAACCTCTCTGGTGTATTGCCGTTTTTGCCTGCTCTCCTCAGCTACCAAAGCATAACAGTGTAGGCAGATGCTATCTCCTTTGGCTAGAGACAATATGTGGATGCAGCCTTAACTAGTTGTTTTACTGACATTATTGTTTACCTTACAAATATATACTTCCTTCACACCATATCAAAAAACCTATTATACCCATGTTTTATGTCCTCAAAAAGGTGCTTAAAAATTTGGATTGTCCACCTGGAATACCTATTGTATCCAAAATTGGGACTGTCTGTGAAAAGCCCTGCACCTACAGTATATTAACTTTTTTTTTACAACCGTTTGTTCTAAACCTACCATCTTACCTTAGGGATTCTTCCCATCTTCTTCAATAATTTAAATTTGTGGATCTTCTGAAGGATGCCTTATTGATTAGTATTGATTTAGAATCAATATGTACCAACATTGTCCATCATGTTGACCTTGCTGCTGTGACATATTTTCTGGATTTAGAAACTGGAGGTAATCGCATTCACAATTCCTTCAACATTTATCTTTTGAATGTTGTTTTGACACATAATTATTTTACATTTGACCACTCTTTTTTATCAACAAATCTCTGGGACTGCAGTAGGTGTTTGTTGCGAGCCCTCCTTTTTGGTTGGTGGGAGTGCCTGTACATGTACCCATCCACTGATTTTCAACATCACATATTTTTAAATGGCTTTGTTTCATTGACGATTTTCTACTGATTTGGATGGGATCAGAGCGGGAATGTGTCGAATTTATTGAGAAACTTAATGATAACCCTTGAATATCCATCTCACTTATGATATTTCTTGCCTTTCAGTTTCTTGGACTTGAAGATCACTAAAATTGACAATTGTATTGCCACTAATTTGTTCAGATAATCTATAGCAACTAACAGTTTACTCTACTATCAAAGTTTTCATCCCCGTTCAATGAAAGATGAGTTAACTGTTCTTTCGTTTTCCCGGGTAAAACAAAACTGTTCTGAATTGGACAAATACAAACAAGAGGCCAATTCTCTTACGTCATGCTTCTGGGATCGCGGCTATCCTAAATCGGTCATCTCTCAAGCTTTTCAGAAACTTAATTTTTTACTTAATCCTTCTTCTCAACCGAAAGATAATAAAATCAGGTTCATAAGTACATTTAATAATCAATGGAGTCTGATTAGTAGAATCTTTTATAAGCACTGGATCATTCTCAAAACTGATAGCCTCATCTCTAGCTTTATACCTGAGACACACCGACATGCACCTAATTTATGTGACAAATTAGTTAGGAGTCACTATAGGCGGGCGACATTTAGAATCCATGCGGGTTCACACAGGTATGGACTGGGGTTGAAATTTGTTGGCATATGCAACAGATTAGGACTTATTATAAAAGGAGGACTTTATGCTGACCTGACAGTAGATGGCGATGTTGTGTAACGTTTCCTTCTGTTTAACCCCTTAATCCCATTGGACGTAATATTCCGTCCATGTGACCTGGTACTTAATTCCCATGGACGGAATATTACGTCCAGGGCGATCAGCTGCGCTCCCGAGGGGAGCGCAGCTGATCGCCGCCGGGTATCAGCTGATTATCACAGCTGACACCCGGCACTATGTGTCAGGAGCGGTCACGGACCGCTCCCGGCACATTAACCCCTAGCACACCGCGATCAAACATGATCGCAGTGTACTGGGGGCACAGGGGAGGATCGCGCAGGCAGGGGGCTCCCTGCGCGCTCCCCTGAGACCCTCAGAGCAGCGCGATGTGTCGCGCTGTTCCGAGGGTCCGTCCTCCCTCCAGGTCCCCGGATCCAAGATGGCGCCGGGGTCCTGCAGGGAGGCGGCTTCCTCAGTGCCTGCTGAGAGCAGGCACTGAGAAGCCTGCAGCGATGCCAGAGCGATCGCTGGTGTGACAGAGTGCTGTGCACACTGTCACACCAGCGATCTGCTAAAATACTGTGATGTCCCACCCTGGGACAAAGTAAAAAAGTAAAAAAAATAAAAATAAAAAGTGGTAAAAAAAATCATAAAAAAAAAAAAAATATTCCCCAATAAATTCATTTCTTCCTGTAAATAAAAAAAACAAAACAATAAAAGTACACATATTTGGTATCGCCGCGTCCGTAACGACCCCCCCTATAAACTTTCCCACTAGTTAACCCCTTTAGTGAACCCCTTAAAAAAAAAAAAAACGAAGCAAAAAATCAATGCTTTATCATCATACCGCCGAACAAAAAGTGGAATAACACGCGATCAAAAAGACCGATATAAATAAACATGCTACCTCTGAAAACGTCATCTTGTCCCGCAAAAAACGAGCCGACATACAGCATCATCAGCGAAAAAATAAAAAAGTTATAGCTCGCAGAATAAAGCGATGCAAAAATAATGATTTTTTATATAAAATTGTTTTTATTCTATAAAAGCACCAAAACATTAAAAAAATGATATAAATGAGGTATCGCCATAATCGTACTGACCCGAAGAATAAAACTGCTTTATCAATTTTACCACACGCGGAACGGTATAAACGCCTCCCCCAAAAGAAATTCATGAATTGCTGATTTTTGTTCATTCTAACCTCCCAAAAATCGAAATAAAAAGCGATCAAAAAATGTCACGTGGTTATAAATGGTACCAATAAAAACGTCACCTCGTTCCGCAAAAAATAAGACCTCACATGACTCTGTGGGCCAAAATATACAAAAATTATAGCTTTCAAGATGTGGTGATGCAAAAAACTACTTTTTGCAATAAAAAGCGTCTTTTAGCGTGACAGCTGCCAATCACAAAAACCCGCTATAAATAATAAATCAAACCCCCCTTTATCACCCCCTTAGTTAGGGAAAAATAATAAAATTAAAAAAATGTATTTATTTCCATTTTCCCATTAGGGTTATGGTTAGGGTTAGGGTTGCGGCTAAAGTTATTGTTAGGAATGGCGCTAAAGTTAGGATTAGGGTTAGGGTTGGGATTAGGGTTAGGGGTGTGTTAGGGTTAGGTTTGTGGTTAGGGTTGGGACTAGGGTTAGGGGTGTGTTGGGGTTAGGGTTGGAGTTAGAATTAGGTGGTTTCCACTGTTTAGGTACATCAGGGGCTCTCCAAATGTGACATGGCGTCTGATCTCAATTCCAGCCAATTCTGCATTGAAAAAGTCAAACGGTGCTCCTTCACTTCTGAGCTCTGCCATGCACCCAAACAGTAGTTTACCCCCGCATATGGGGTATCAGCGTACTCTGGACCACAAGAGTTATTGTGCAATTTGTCCTATTTCTTCTGTTACCCTTGGGAAAATAAAAAACTGGGGGCGACAAAATCATTTTTGTAAAAAAAAAAAAGATTTTTTTGTTTTTACGGCTGTATGTTATAAATTTTCTGTGAAGCACTTGGGGCTTCATAGCGCTCACCACACTTCTAGATAAGTTCCTTGTGGGGTCTATTTTCCAAAATGGGGTCACTTGTGGGGGTTTCCACTGTTTAGGCACATCAGGGGCTCTCCAAATGCGACATGACGCCCCCAGACCATTCCATCAAAGTCTGCAATCCAAAACGTCACTACTTCCCTTCCGAGCCCAGACGTGCACCCATACAGTAGTTTTCTCCCACATATTGGGTATCAGTGTACTCAAGACAAATTGGACAACAAATTTTGGGGTCCAATTTCTCCTGTTAACCTTGTGAAAATAAAATATTGGGGGCGAAAAAATCATTTTTGTAAAAAAAAAAGGATTTTTTATTTTTACGGCTGTACGTTATAAACTTCTGTGAAGCAATTCGGGGTTCAAAGTGCTCACCACACATCTAGATAAGTTCCTTGAGGGGTCTAGTTTCCAAAATGGTGTCATTTGTGGGGGGTTTCCACTGTTTAGGCAGATCAGGAGCTCTCCAAACACGACATGGCATCCAGCCAATTCTGCGTTGAAAAAGTCAAACGGCGCTCCTTCCCTTCCAAACTCTGCCATGCACCCAAACAGTGGTTTACCCCTACATGTGGGGTATCAGCGTACTCAGGACAAATTGCACAATAACTTTTGGAGTCTTGTTACCCTTAGGAAAATAAAAATTGGGGTGAAAAGATCAATTTTGTGGAAAAAATATGATTTTTTAATTTTACGGCTCTACGTTATAAACTTGTGTGAAGCACTTGGGGGTTCATATTGCTCACCACACTTCTAGATAAGTTCCTTGTGGGGTCTATTTTCCAAAATGGGGTCACTTGTGGGGGGTTTCCACTGTTTAGGCACATCAGGGGCTCTCCAAATGCGACATGACGCCCCCAGACCATTCCATCAAAGTCTGCAATCCAAAACGTCACTACTTCCCTTCCGAGCCCAGACGTGCACCCATACAGTAGTTTTCTCCCACATATTGGGTATCAGTGTACTAAAGACAAATTGGACAACAAATTTTGGGGTCCAATTTCTCCTGTTAACCTTGTGAAAATAAAATATTGGGGGCGAAAAAATCATTTTTGTAAAAAAAAAAGGATTTTTTATTTTTACGGCTGTACGTTATAAACTTCTGTGAAGCAATTCGGGGTTCAAAGTGCTCACCACACATCTAGATAAGTTCCTTGAGGGGTCTAGTTTCCAAAATGGTGTCATTTGTGGGGGGTTTCCACTGTTTAGGCAGATCAGGAGCTCTCCAAACACGACATGGCATCCAGCCAATTCTGCGTTGAAAAAGTCAAACGGCGCTCCTTCCCTTCCAAACTCTGCCATGCACCCAAACAGTGGTTTACCCTACATGTGGGGTATCAGCGTACTCAGGACAAATTGCACAATAACTTTTGGAGTCTTGTTACCCTTAGGAAAATAAAAATTGGGGTGAAAAGATCAATTTTGTGGAAAAAATATGATTTTTTAATTTTACGGCTCTACGTTATAAACTTGTGTGAAGCACTTGGGGGTTCATATTGCTCACCAAAGATCTAGATAAGTTCCTTAGGGGGTCTAGTTTTCCAAATGGGGTCACTTGTGGGGGGTTTCCACTGTTTAGGCACATCAGGGACTCTCCAAATGCAACATGGCGTCCAATCTCAATTCCAGCCAATTTTGGTTGGAAAAAGTCAAATGGTGCTCCTTCCATTCCGAGCTCTGCCATGCGCCCAAACAGTGGTTCCCCCCACATATGGGGTATCAGCGTACTCAGGACAAATTGGACAACAACTTTTGAGGTCCAATTTCTACTGTTACCTATGGGAAAATAAAAAATTAGTGACTAAGAGATAATTTTTGTGGGAAAAAAATAGGATTTTTTATTTTCATGCCCGGGCATTATAAACTTGTGTGAAGCACTTGGGGGTTCAAAGTGCTCACCAAAGATCTAGATAAGTTCCTTAGGGGGTCTAGCTTCCAAAATGGGGTCACTTGTGTTGGGTTTCCACTGTTTAGGCTCATCTGGGGCACTACAAACGGAACATGACCCCCATCAATGTTTGCATTCCAAAACGTTACTGCTTCCCTTCCAAGCCCTGCCGTGCGCCAAACAGTTTCCCCCCCCCACATATGGGGTATCAGCGTACTCAGGACAAATTGGACAACAACTTTTGGGGTCCAATTTCCTTGGGAAAAATCAAAAATTTGGGACTAAAAAATCATTTTTGTGGAAAATTGTTTTTTTTTTTTCCACACCCAGGCATTATAAACTTTTGTGAAACACTTTGGCGTTCAAAGTGCTCACAACAGATCTAGATAAGTTCCTTAGGGGGTCTAGTTTCCAAAATGGTGTCACTTGTGGGGGGTTTCCACTGTTTAGGCGCATCAGGGGCTCTCCAAACACGACATGGCGTCCAATCTCAACTCCAGCCAATTTTAGTTTGAAAAAGTCAAACGGCGCTCCTTCCCTTACGAGCTCTGCCGTGTGCCCAAACAGTGGTTTTCCCCGACATATAGGGTATTGGCGTACTCAGGAGAAATTGCACAACAACTTTATCTGCCCATTTTCTCCTTTTACCCTTGTGAAAATAAAAAAAAGTTTGTAAAAGATCATTTTTGTGGCTAAAAAGTTAAATATTAATTTTTTCCTTCCACGTTGGAGGGTTAATAAACTTCTTGAATGTGGTTTTGAGTACCTTGAGGGGTGCAGTTTTTAGAATAGTGTCACTTTTGGTATTTTCTGCTATATAGACCCTTCAAAGTGACTTCAAATGTGAGGTGGTCCCTAAAAAAATGGCTTTGTAAATTTTGTTGTAAAAATGACAAATCACTGGTCAAATTTTAACCCTTATAATTTCCTAACAAAAAAAAATTTTGGTTCCAAAATTGTGCTGATGTAAAGTAGACATGTGGGAAATGTTATTTCTTAACTATTTTGTGTGACATATTTCTCTGTTTTAAGGGAAAAAAAATTCAAAGTTTGAAAATTGCAAAATTTTCAAAATTTTCGCCATATTTGCGTTTTTTTCAAAAATAAACGCAAGGTATATGGAAGAAATTTTACCACTATCATGAAGTACAATATGTCACGAGAAAACAGTCTCAGAATCGCAAAGATCCGTTGAAGCGTTCCAGAGTTATAACCTCATAAAGAGACAGTGGTCAGAATTGTAAAATTGGCCCCGGTCATTAACGTGCAAACCACCCTTGGGGGTTAAGGGGTTAATGTATTGTATAAGAGGTAGTCTCACTTATAGTTTCACTTTCATTTTGTTCCTGTTTCTGATGCAATGCTGAAATGACTGTGCATTCTTCCTTTATCTCATGTAAGAAGTAAAAGCTTGTTATCCATGAAGCCTGCTCTGTGAAGTTTTCTACTGCAAAGGTGTGGATTCAGAAGCTGTGCAACAGGTTATGGGCCCTGACACAGACACCCCAGGCACCCAGTCACTCCAGCCACAGTGTGCCCATATACAGCGTGCCCAGGCACCCAGACACAGGCACTCAGATACAGGCACCCCAGATACAGCGTACCCAGAGAATCCAGACACCACAGATCCAAGCACCAAGAATACCAGATACCCAGGACACTGGAACTCTCAGCAAGACCCTGGTGAATGCAGAAGAATATCTTCAGTGCAACTCTCTGAACAAGTAAGTCTATATAAAGATGATGAATAACACAGAGCTAAAACTCGCAGTAGCTAAATGAATGATGAGAACTATCAGCTATGGAAGTTCAAAGTAGAGATGTTATTGTCTAAAGATGATTTATGGGAAGTAATCACTACAGAAAGACCAGACCAAGATAATCAGACATGGGATAAAAAGAATAGACAAGCGAGAGGCACCATTAACTTATTAGTGGATGATGCTCAATTAATACATATAAGAAATGAAGAAACAGCAAATGGAATGTGGGAAGCATTAAGAAAGCTATATGAAAGACCCAGCTAAATCACAAATTATTTTTATTAAGAAAGCTTTACAGTATGAGCTAAGTGCAGACAGTGACATGCAGAAGCTATATTCTCAATGATGGAAGTGATATCACAGCTAAGATCTATTGGTGAAGATATTAAAGAAAGTCATATAGCAGCTATATTGTTGTGCAGTTTACCAGATTCATATACTGCTTTAATAAATGCACTAGAGACAAAACCTGAAACAGACATTACATTAGAGTTGTGAAGACCAGACTCATAGATGAATATCAGAGAAGAAAAGAACAAAGCAATGATTCTTCTACTGATAAGGACAGTGAAAACACTCTTAAAGCTACAGAATTTAAAAAACCCTATAATAAAGAGACAAGAGAATGCTTCAGATGTAAGAAAAAGGGACATTTAAAGAAAGACTGTACCATATGGAAAGCAGAACAACAAAAATTACAACATAAAAAGCATACACAGAAAGTAAAAAAACACAATTTCCGATTCGTGTGAGAATAATTGGAATGACACATTCAAAATAACAGACAAGAAATCATCACTTGGTTGGTTTATTGATTCAGGAGCAACGAGTCATGGCAAGTGACAAGAAAGAAAGCCATTTATCTTGCAGTGGAAGCAAATAACCGCAGAAGGTATCGGACAAGGTATGCTAAATTGTTCAAACAAGTTCGGACAAGATTCAAAGATACTTGTACAGGATGTGTTGTATGTTCCAAAATTGGAAGGCGGATTATTATCTGTGAAACATTTAACAGCAAAAGGACTTACAGTAAAATTCAAAGATAATGAGTGTGCAATTATTGCAGGAAACAAGATGATAACGATAGTCAAGGCAGATGAACAATTATATCATTTTAACAAACCAAAGGAACAGATGAAGGTATGTACACATGATCACAAAACTGTATTCACATGTGGCATAGACGTCTAGGACATAGACACCGGACAGTATAAGGGAACTACAGAGAAAAGAATTGACAAAAGATTTAAAGATATCAGATTGCTCAATTACCATAAGATGTGAATGTTATATAAAATCCAAAGCCACAAGGATATCTATTCCAAAAGAAAGTTAGATGAAAAGCGAAAGACCACTTGATTTGGTGCTACTGACGTATGTGGACACATGAAAGTGACTACATCAGGAGGCAATAGATACGTGTTGACTTTTATAGATGACTACTCAAGATACACAGTCACATACTGAATTAAGAACAAAAGTGAGTTTTTGATAAACTTGTAGACATGTAACAAGATCAAGTAACAAATTTCAAAGGAAGCCAATTGTCATCAGAAGTGATAATGGAGGTGAATTTACAGGTCACAGAATAGAAGACTACTTAAGACAAAATGGAATAGAACATCAGAAATCTGTTCCATACACACTGAACAAAATGGAGTAGCAGAGAGGAAAAACAGAACTCTAACAGAAATGATGAGATGTATGCTGACAGATTCTAAACTACCAGAGAAATATTGGGGTGAGGCAGCAATGACAGCTACATATCTACAGAACCGACTTTTTTCCAGAAAACTGAAGAAAACTCCATATGAACTTTGGCAAGGTATGAAACCAAGTGTTAATCATTTAAAAGTTTTTGGATGTAAAGTTTTTATATTCATTCCAACAGAAAAACGTTCCAAACTTCAAAACAGATCCATGAAAGGAATATTCGTTGGCTATAGTGAAAACTGCAAAGGATATAGAATCCTAGATCCCAAAACAGACAGAGTTACAGTGAGTAACAGTGTGACATTCATTGAAGATTTAAATGAAGACATTATGATTTCAGTTGAAGCAAAAAATGAGAAAAACAATAGTGACATAACTGAAGAAATATCTGATGAGAAAGAAGTAGAAATTAATGAAGAACAAAATACTGAAAGTGAAGAATCAAAACTACAAACAGACACAGAACCAAGACGTTTTAATAAGAGAGAACAAAGGAAAACCACCAAAACGTCTCTCATACAAGACAAGTATAAGAAAATCTATGAGCCTACCTCTTGGGAAGACATATCTAAACTTCCTGAAGAAGAAGCTAATAAATGGATGAAGCAACAGAAACAGAAATTAAATCCATGCATGATTCAAATACATGGACACTAACAGATTTGCCAGAAGGAAGAAAGCCATAGGATGTAAATGGATTGTTAAAGTAAAATAGCAAACAGATGGCACACCTGAAAGATATCGAGCAAGACTCGTAGCAAGGCTATTCTCAAAAATATGGAGAAGACTATGATGAAACATTTGCTCCAGTTGTCAAACACACTACAATATGAACTTTACTTACAGTTGTAGCAATGAAACAGATGGAACTAAGACATCTGGATGTAAAGACAACTTTTTTGAATGGAGGATTTAACCCCTTAACGACCGCCGATACGCCTTTTAACGGCGGTCATTAAGGGTACTTAAACCACAGCGCCGTTAATTAACGGCGCTGTGGAAAAAGTGAATAGCGCCCCCAGAGGCGCATTTTCTCCGGGGTCTCGGCTACCGGGGTAGCTGAGACCCAGAGAACATGAATCGGGTCGGTTTTTACGACACCAATGTTGCGATCGCCGTTATTAACCCTATAACGGCGACCGCAAAAAAAAAAAAAAAAGTTGTGGCCATTTAATTTCTCTGTCCTTGATGTCATCGGACATCAGAGGACAGAGAAAAAGGGTCCCTGGGACCCCCATGTGGCCCCCGATGTCCTGTATGTGGCCCCAGGGCCCTCCGGTGTCCCCCGGGGCCGGCGCGATGAAGAAAATGGCGGGCGCATGCTCAGTGCGGCCCGCCGCTATGTGCCGCTGTGTCCTGGGGGGGATGGGCAATATTCTCTGGGGTCTCGGCTACCTGGGGTAGCCGAGACCCCAGAGAACATGATCCGGGTCGGTATTCACCGATCCCGGTGTTGCGATCGCGTCTATGCAAGCATAGATGCGATCGCAAAAAAAAAAAAAAAATGATTTCTCTCCCCTCTGATGTGATCGCACATCAGAGGGGAGAAAATGAGGGTCCCCCGGTCCCCCGATTCGCCCCCCGTATACTTACCGGTGTCCTCCGTCCTCCCGCAGGCCCCAGGATCCCGGCGTCTTCTTCCTGCAAAAAAAAATGGCGGGCGCATGCGCAGTGCGCCCGCCGATTGCTTGGCGGGCAGATTCAAAAATATTTTCATTCATTCTCCAGAAAGTGCATTTTTGATTCACTGTGATAAACTATCACAGTGATCAAAATAAAAAAACAGTACATAACCCCCCATTTATCACCCCCTTAGTTAGGGACATATAATAAAAAATATAAATTATATTTATTTTCATTTTTCTGTTAGGGTTAGGGTTATATTAGGGTTAGGGTTATAATTAGGGTTAGGGTTAGCATTAGGGTTAGGGTTAGCATTAGGGTTAGGGTTATAATTAGCGTAAGGGTTAAGCTGGGTTCATACTGCGTTATGGCAGTCCGTTAGACGGACTGCGCTACACCGCGGTTTAAACGCGGTGTAACGCAGTCCGTTAACGCTGCCATTCACCCCATTTGAGGGCGCATCGCGAGCATGCCGTAAAGCAGCATGCGTTTGCGACGTGCCATCATTCAGTGACGGAGCCTCGGACGCGGGCTGCAGCGTCTGGGCTCCGTCACCGCTAGCGCAGATGAATCATCTGCTGATTCTCTGCGCTAGCGGGTATAGCATAACGCGATCGCGTTATGCTATACCGTTACCAGCCGTCAACGCTATGTGTTGAACGGGCTGGTTAAAACGCAAAATGAACCTAGCCTTAGGGTTAGGGTTATAAATTAGGGTTATAATTAGGGTTAGGGTTACAATTAGGGTTAGGGTTTAAAATTGGGTTGGGTTACAATTAGAGTTAGGGTTACAATTAAGGTTAGGGTTACAATTAGGGTTGGAATTAGGGTTGGGATTTAGGTTAGGATTAGGGTTGGATTAGGGTTAGGGGTGTGTTGGGGTTAGGGTTGGAGCTAGAATTGAGGGATTTCACTATTTAGGCACATCAGGGGTCTCCAAACACGACGTGGCGTTCAAAAAGTCAAATGGCGCTCCCTCCCTTCCGAGCCCTGCCGTGCGCCCAAACAGTGGTTTACCCCACATATGTGGGTTTCAGCGTACTCAGGACAAATTGCACACCAATTTTGGGGTTCTAATTTCTCCTGTTACCCCTTGGGAAAATAAAAAATAGCTGGCTAAAAAAACATTTTTGAGAAAAAAAAATGATTTTTCATTTCACGGCTCTGCGTTTATAAATTTCTGTGAACACTTGGGGGTTCAAAGTGCTCACCACACATCTAGATAAGTTCCTTAAGGGGTCTAGTTTCCAAAAATGGGGTCACTTGTGGGGGGTTTCCACTGTTTAGACACATCAGGGGGTCTCCAAACACGACGTGGCTTTCAAAAAGTCAAATGGCGCTCCCTCCCTTCGAGCCCTGCCCTGCGCCCAAACAGTGGGTTTACCCCAACATATGGGGGATCAGCATATCAGGACAAATTGCACACCAATTTTGGGGTTCTAATTTTTCCTGTTACCCTTGGGAAAATAAAAAATAGTGGCTAAAAAAAAAATTTTTGAGAAAAAAAATGATTTTTCATTTTCACGGCTCTGCGTTTATAATTTCTGTGAAGCACTTGGGGGGTTTAAAGTGCTCACCACACATCTAGATAAGCTCCTTGGGGGGTCTAGTTTCCAAAATGGTGTCACTTGCAGGGGGTTTCTACTGTTTAGGTACATCAAAGGCTCTGCAAACACAATATGACGCCCGCAGAACATTCCATCAAAGTCTGCATTACAAAATGGCGCTCCTTCCCTTCCAAGCACTCCCATGCGCCCAAACAGTGGTTTCACCCCACTTATGGGGTATCAGCGTACTCAGGAAAAATTGACAACAACTTTTTGGGGAATTTCTCCTGTTACCTTGGGAAAATAAAAAAAATAGCGGACTAAAGAATATTTTTGAGGAAAAAAATGATTTTTTATTTTCACGGCTCTACGTTTATTAATTTCTGTGAAGCACTTGGGGGTTCAAAGTGCTCACCACACATCTAGATAAGTTCCTTAAGGGGTCTAGTTTCCAAAATGGTGTGTTTTGTGGGGGGTTTTGACTGTTTAGGCGTATCAGGGGCTCTCCAAACGCGGACATGGCGTCCAATTTCAATTCCAGCCAATTTTGGTTTGAAACAGTCAAACGGCGCTCCTTCACTTCAAGCCCTGCCGTGCGCCCAAACAGTGGTTTACCCCCACATATGGGGTATCGGCATGCTCAGGACAAATTGCACAAAAACTTTTGGGGTCTTGTTACCCTTGGGAAAATAAAAATTGGGGTGAACAGATCGTTTTTGTGGAAAAAATATGATTTTTTATTTTCACGGTTCTATGTTATAAACTTCTGTGAAGCACTTGGAGGTTCAAAGTGCTCACCACACATCTAGATAAGTTCCTTAGGGGTCTAGTTTCCAAGATAGGGTACTTGTGATGGGTTTCCCCCTGTTTAGAACATCAGGGCCTCTACAAACACGACATGACGTCCAGCCAATTCTGCGCTGAAAAAGTCAAACGGCGCTCCTTCCCTTCCAAGCTCTGCCTTGCACTCAAACAGTGGTTTACCCCAACATAGGGGGTATCGGCATGCTCAGGACAAATTGCACAAAAACTTTTGGGGTTTGTTACCCTTGGGAAAATAAAAATTGGGGTGAAAAGATTGTTTTTGTGGAAAAATATGATTTTTTATTTTCACTGTTCTATGTTATAAACTTCTGTGAAGCAGTTGGAGGTTCAAAGTGGCACCACACATCTAGATAAGTTCCTTTAGGGGGTCTAGTTTCCAAAATGGGGTCACTTGTGATGGGTTTCCACTGTTTAGACACATCAGGGCCTTACAAACGCAAACATGGCGTCCAGCCAATTCTGCGTTGAAAAAGTCAAATGTCGCTCCTTCCCTTGCAACCTCTGCCGTTCGCCCAAAAAGTGGTTTACCCCCACATATGGGGTATCGGCTTAATTAGGAGAAATTGCACAACAAATTTTGTCGTTCATTTTTTCTTTTAACAGTTGTGAAAATAAAAAAAAATTAGGTTCCGAAGTAAAGTTTTGCAAAAAAAGTTAAATGTTAATTTTTTCCTTCCACATTGCTTCAGTTCCTGTGAAGACGTAAAGGGTTAATAAACTTCTTGAATGTGGTTTTGAGCATCTTGAGGGGTGCAGTTTTTAGAATGGTGTCACTTTTGGCTATTTTCTACAAAATAGACCCTCAAAGTGACTTCAAATGTGAGGTGGTCCCTAAAATAAAATGGTGTAAAAATGAGAAATCGCTGGTCAACTTTTAACCCTTTAACTTCGTAAAAAAAAATAATTTTGGTCCCAAAATTGTGCTGATGTAAAGTAGACATGTGGGAAATGTTATTTATAAGAAATTTGTGTGACATATCTCTCTGATTTAAGGGCATAAAAATTTAAAGTTTGAAAATTGTTAAATTTTCAAAATTTTCGCCATATTTCAGTTTTTTTCATAAATAAACAAAGTCATATCAAGAAATTTTACCAATAACGTGAAGTACAATATGTCACGAAAATACAATCTCAGAATCAGCGGGATTCGTTAAAGCGTTCCAGAGTTATACCTCATAAAGTGACAGTGGTCAGAATTGTAAAAATTGGCCCTGTCATTAAGCTGCAAAATGGCTCTGTCACTAAGGGTTAACAGAAGACATTTTACATGTAACAACCTCCAGGATTCAAAGATGAAAGAAAATCCAAACAAAGTTTGTAATTACAGAAAGCATATATGGTTTAAAACAAGCAGCTAAAGCGTGGAATGACAAAATCACGGAAGTACTAACAAATGAAATATTTCAAAGATGCAAAGCTGATCACTATGCTTGTACACAAAAGGCTGAGTAATAGATGGATTTATGTACTCATTATGTAGACGAATTTTGATTTGTTTTAAACAAGAAAGGGATAAAGAAAACATTCTAAAAACCCGAAACAACATTTTGAATCAAAGACTTTGGAAATGTAAAACAGTACCTAGGAATACAGATAGAAAGACAAGAAGTACTGTGGTTAAGGCAATTGTTGACAGAATTAAGACAATCACACTTGAAACCAAAAAACAAAAAGAGGATCCAGGAGTCTTGAAGTTGGAGTATTGCCTACTGAAGAAATGACAGCAGACATTTTCACGAAGGCGTTGAATGCTGATAAAACAAGAGACTAAAAAAAAAGTTGGGTTTGATTGAATAAGTCCTTCTGTTGAGAAAGGGTGTTGGCATATGCAACAGATTGGACTAAGTAAAAAGAGGACTTTATGTGACCTGACAGGAGATGGCGATGTTGTGTAACGTTTCCTTCTGTTTAATGTATTGTATAAGAAATAGTCTCCTTGTAGTTTCACTTTCGTTTTGTTCCTGGTTTCTGATGCAAATGCTGAAAGACTGTGCATTCTTCCTTTACCTCATGTAAGAAGTAGAAGCTTGTTATCCATGAAGCCTGCTCTGTGAAGTTTTCTACTGCAAAGGTGTGGATTCAGAAGCTGTGCAACAAAATTCAGCCCTGGTATTTGAAAATCACACAGGCACATGGTGTCCCCATTCCAGAACCAGATGGGAGATATGGTCAAACATCATAGGAATTACACAGATGAGTTCAGAAGCATACTTCTAACATGAATCTTAGCAAAGGGAAAACACTGCACCGTAGCATCACATTTTTTGCATGCTGTAAGGATTGTACTCACTTAGCTGCATAGGAGGATACAGGAGGCACATTTCTTCATGTCCATTGTGGGTTTATTTTGCTCATAAACATCAATCCACAACAGAAAGGTAAACAGTCTTCAGCAACACAAAACCGTCTTTAGCTGGCTTTGCTCCCTCAGGCCCTGTGAGGGACACAGGCTAGGGCAATGTCCAGCCCGGAGGCTCCATTTGAGCCATCCACACAGGAGGCCTTCTACCTCCCAAGTCATAGACCTTATGTTTGTGTCACGGCTGGACACATGGAAGTCTGTCAACTCTGACAGACTCCCAAACCACTCACTCCATGTGCCAAAACATCTCTATTGGTAGCCTCTTAGCACCCCACAGGTGAGGTAAATCACATGCACTGGTCAGGTGATCATGACATCACCACAGGTCCCTTTAAAAAAACACAACCACATAAGGCATCATTTTGGGTATTCAGAGACACACCCCTTGGGTGGGTTTGTAGGTGACTGGGCCCACCCATCTCTCCATGTCACTTTAAGCCTCCCAATGTATAGCTAAAAACCCCAGA